>JARK01001353.1:1445420-1455643 GCA_000688135.1 Ancylostoma ceylanicum | reverse complement strand
AAAAACCCCCCCCCCCCCCCAGCAAACAGATTCACCTAAGAAACCGATTCAATCGAAGTTAGGTGGCTAGCATTCCTTATTCCGAACCCTTCCACAAAGAAAAAATTAATAAAATACAGGGTGCGCGCGAATTATTGGTGCGAGATATTTCTGATCCCCAATCAGCAATAGGTCAACGAATTCACAAGCCATCTTGTGGGTATACTTAATGGGGCAATACCTACCGTGGATAACAGCAAGTTTACCAAGTGGCTTCTTCTCTGGTCGGTAAAGACTTGAGAAAGCCTTCTGATTTAACCAGATTTCCAGCCCATCGGCACGCAGATTTTATTTCACAAAATTCTTTTGTGACTTTTCGGGGACTAACTTCAACCAGTCTAGCCCTATCTGTCAAGAAGTACAAACCTTACCCACTAGTATTGGGTTGGGCAATAATTTCGTGCGGTTTTTTCACCTCAATTTTTTACTGGGGATGAAACTTTGTTTGATCGCGTATCAGTAACCTTTCTGTAGCCCTTGATTTACTCTTTTCAAATGTTGAAGCCGAATTCCACAATTCTCGCTACACGTCATTTTCTATCGCCTGGAGTGTGAAGCACCATTTCGACTAGGACGACAACCCCCGATCACTCCTACTGTTTGACTTCTACCATGGATCGAATGCAACTCAAAAGGCAACAGCTATCAAATACATGTATAGGGAAGCCATTAACGTTGAAAAGAGTACGCAGAAATGGATGCCCGTCTCAGAGAGGTTAATTTTAACCCAGAGGATGTCCCCCTTCTAAAAGTGGGGTTTGAAAAACAGTGAGACATTTACGTGCCAGGTTTTGCTCTATATGTAAAGAAGAACCCCTAAGAATGTTAAATTCTAGCGAAAACTAAGTTCAACTGATTCAGTTCGCGAAAAAAACTTCGAAGGGCTCAGTACGGGGTGACCCCTCATATTGAGAGGGCGCGCCGCCTCCGGGCAAATTCCACTAAAACGTTATCCTACATTCTAAAATAAAAGGTAAACTCACTCATACAACCTCTACACGCCTAAAACAGTCCATATCTACTTATTTTGGTTATTTTCTTAGGCAATTTCTAGAGTTCCACTGAGAAGTTGCAGTTGAGAGTCACAAATTGGGTCGTCTCAAACAATGTGGCTTTTCATGGAAAGGAAACCGAGGAGCTGCTCTCTCACTGATAATATTAGTAGCGGAGGAAACAGGCTACATAAATCACTTGTTGTGATTTATGTTGTTCGTGAAAAGCAGTAATTTCCGTGCCCCTGAAAAACCGCACGAACTTATTGCCCAACCTAATATATCCGAAGCGGAGCTCATAGAGATACAAATGGAGTGAGTAAAATAGACAACCTCTACGACCCAAAATCCAGGGAAATCGCCAGTGAAACCACTTTTGAACGAATTTTGCCTTGTAAACTGAAGCTGAACGAGTCTAGAAAAGCCAAATTTTACCTCTAGAAGTGGGAGTGCTCCACGGTTTCAGAACATCTATTACATTTAATCTTGCTGCTGATTAGCAGTTCTAATCTCACGAAAAACAACAAAAACGGCCTGTCAGATTTAAAGCCCTGTTTTGCCAGTGGTAATCAGCTATAAGTCCAATCCGCAATGATCGCGTGGAAGCTGAGACTTAGTCGTCACCTACCATATACGGATGGTCGAAGTTTTCTGAGACTACCCCAGAAAACCTTTGAAGGAAGGGAACTATGGTCGACCGCGTGTCAAGAGCGATTTTACCGGGAGACTTCCTGGACCCTGTGTAAACCACGCGCCTATAATTCGCGCGTACCCTGTAGACTCGGAGAAAATCACTGTCATCCGCGAGGAGCGGTGAAGCTGCGCTTCGTATGGATGACAGAGATTTTCTTACGGTTCAGCTAACCCAGAGGTAACGTGGCACACGGGTCCGAAACAGAGCTCTGGCTCGCACCATAATAATGCACAACGAGATGGCGTGATATGGCTCTAAATACACCTCCAAATTTCATTTGGATCCTTTCCTATATTGATAAGACAGATTTTCTATTATATTCGCTAAACAAAGCGCACTGTCCTGCAGCGAAATTAAAAGGAAAACCCAGATATAAATCATACCTTTTGCCCTAGAGGTGACCCCATTTCCCAGGCCACTCGATGTGCAAGCGACACTGCCGCAAGACGACGTGGTTGTGTGACGCCAACGAGACCGTCTTCTCCATGTCCCATACGAACACAAAACTAAAAAGACACCACAGCTAAAATTTTTCAATGAGAACAACATTAGCAGCAGTTCACTCCTGCAAATGACAGACCCTCATAGTAAGATCGTATTTTAGGGTACAATCCATAAACGGTCTATTTCAAAAACGACGACAACAGTATGATCGTGTTTATAGCCTATCTTGCCCTCTACTTCTCCAGATACCCCCTGTGCCGGTGAAGACGGCACGGTCTTTAGAAGTTGTCCAGCCTGCTAAAGCCGTCCTGGAGGGGATTCCTGCTTGAGCGACGCGGTCCCGTTGCGTGCTTTTCGAGGCCGCAGACACAACGATCGACGCCCACTGTTTTAAAACGAATTTCAGAGAAATAACATTCTCCTCAGCATGTGCACCTTCAAAGGTGTTGCGCTAACGATACGGAGGAACGAGATCCAGGATTTGAAGATGCTCGCCACAAGTAATCTCAAATTGGCTATTTCACAAAAATCCTTACCTGAGACACTTGCGTACTCTTTCCACAGCCTGTTTCGCCAATGAGAACGACAGTCTCGTTTCTATGAATAATATTCATTATTTGATGCCTCACATCGTCAATGGGTAAATGAGGTCGTTTCGAGGTACCCTGCAAATATTCAGTAAAAAATCTCTAATCTCCAGAAAGCGTATTATTCGAAAATGGTGAGCAGTGTGATGAGTGATCCAGCACCAAAGCATCTGACAAGTTGTGAGTACATATACTCAACTCCAAAAGTCCGTAGACAAGAGTTGGGACCGCGGCGCGGTTTTCCTCCGTGTCTCTGCCCTGCAGGCCCCGCTGCCTGCGTGCAGCAGCCGTGCAGCAGACAGCGAGAGAGCCGCGCCGCGGTCACAACTCTTGTCTACGGACTTTTGGAGTTGACTATACATATCATACGTGCGATAGTCGGAGGCGAGGGTTAGACCCCTTTCACTTTGGACGAGGGTTCCACAGGTCTCTTTCACAAAAGCGAAGGAGAGGAAACCGGAACCGAAGGTAACCATAAGGTAGAAAGATGTATATATAATAAAACCTTGATCACCTTGATCACCTTGACTCCCGTTGATCGTCGGGTAAACCGAGCGGGCGCCAGCAATCCTTCCATTTGTCCCTCTCACGTGCCAGGGTGGTCCAATGCGTTCTGTCCGTTCGAGAGACACGAAGAGCATCATATCGTTCTTTGAAGGACTTCGTGAAGAAGTCTGACCATCGGGTCGGTGGTCTTCCTGTCGTGCGCTTTACGTTCCGCGGAGTCCAGTCGCTGACGGCTCTCGTCCAACGGTGGTCGTTTAGGCGCATCACGTGTCCGGCCCACCTGATCTTACTCGACTTGGCGTACACGGCAGCGTCCCTGATCTTCGACTGTTGACGAAGGGTGGAACTCCGTATTCCCGCTCTCACTTGCGTGAGGCGGGTCATTCCTAGCATCACCCTCTCGATGGAGCGTTCGATGACGCTGACCGCATTCTCATCCTGCTTACGTAACGCCCAGGTTTCCGAGGCGTAAGTCAAAGCAGGGAGAACCGTGGTGTTGAAGAGGTGGGCACGGAGCCTGATGTTCTTCGTCTTCTTCACTACGTCCTCGATGCTCTTGTAGGCTCCCCAAGCCGCTCGCTTCCTCCTGCCCAGCTCTGGAGCGAGGTCGTTCATCATGTTGACTTCCCGACCTAGATATACGTAGCTGGAGCATTCGGAGATGGTCGTTCCGTTGAGCGAGAATGGGGCATCCGGGACCCATCCGTTTCTCATGAACATCGTCTTCGTTAGATTCAGTTGGAGACCGATCTTTCCACACGCGTCGTCGAAGTCGGCCAGCATACGCTCCGCTTGACTGATGCTAGGTGTTATAAGGACGATGTCATCAGCGAAGCGAAGATGGTGTAGCAGCCGGCCGTCAACTCGCACTCCCATATTGTCCCATTCTAATCTTCGCATGACGTCCTCGAGGGTGGCGGTGAATAGTTTCGGCGACACAGTGTCGCCTTGTCGAACCCCTCTCCTGACGTCGATGGTGATGTCGTCGTAGAATGGCGAGATTCTGGTCGTGAAGTTGCTATAGAGCTCACGAAATATCCTGATGTATTGAGTCGGTACACCCTGGTTGCCCAGGGCTTCCAAGACTGCTTCTGTCTCAACGGTGTCGAAGGCTTTCTTCAAATCGATGAACGTGAGACAGAGAGGCATCTTGTACTCTCGTGATACTTCAATGAGCCTGGTGACGGTGTGTATATGGTCGATCGTACTGAATCCTTTCCGAAACCCTGCTTGCTCGCATGGCTGTCCTTCGTCTAGTGTTCTTTCAATCCTGTTGAGGATCACTCGCGTGAAGAGTTTGTAGACTACGGACAGTAGGCAGATAGGGCGATAATTGCCAATGTCCTGCGGGTCTCCCTTCTTGTACAGCAGCACGGTTCTGCTGGTCTTCCATTGGCTAGGTACCTTGCATTCCGACAGGTACCGCGTGAAGAGTCTAGCAAGTGTGTTCACAAGAGCTGTCGGTAGATTCTTCAGATGTTCGGGTCGGATCCTGTCGGGACCGGGCGCTGTACGATTCTTCACCGACTTGATGGCATGTCGGACTTCGGAAGGGAGAACCGACGGGATGACATATTCATCCTCCCTGAGATGGCATGGAGGGAGGTGGACATGGCTGTCGAAGAGGTCCGAGTAGAAGTCGTAGATGACCTTCTCCATTACCCTTCTAGATGATGTGATCGTTCCGTCTGGGCGTCGGAGGGCTGTCATCTTGGTCTTACGGTTGGCGAAGTCTCGGCGGGTGTTGCGGATGCTTCTTCCTGCCTCTGCGGCTTCAGCCAACACTGCTGCTCGTCTCTCCTTGAGGTCTTCTTTTATCGCTTCTCTGCACCGTCTTGCGAGCTCGGACGTAAGCTGGTAGTTGCCTGCGGCTCTCGCTGCTCCACGCTGGCGTATCAGCTCGAGGGTCTCATGAGACAGTCGTCTCTTGGTGGTTCTCAAACCCTCGGCTTTCTTCGCACTATCACGGAGATGCTGAATGAGCCGTTCGTATTCTTCATCGATGTTGTCGACAACGGTATCTTCCCAAAAGCCGGCTAACGTAGTGAAGAGATCCCAGTTGATGGTTGGTTTAGGACTCCTCTTCTTGTACTTCGCGGCTTTCTCTCCTTTGCGCGAGAAGAAGAATCTTGCGCGAAGGAGGCGATGGTCTGATCCGGTGTAGAACTTCGGTACAACACCGACGTCGGTCAGGCAATACCTTCGGTTGACGATGATGTGGTCAATTTCATTATGGTACTCTCCACCGGGTGACTCCCACGTCCATCGTAGGGAGGTTGGCTTCTGGAATTGTGAGTTACCATGGATGGTCCTCGTCGTCATGATAAACTCGGACAGCCTCTCTCCCTGTTCGTTCCACTGTAGGCCGTGGGTACCGATGTGAAGTTCCTCAGGCGTTCTTCGAGGGCCAATCTTGGCGTTGAAGTCGCCAACGATGACCTTATAGAATGTGTGGTCTTCCCTGTAGAACTTCTCCAAGTCCATATAGAAGGCCTCGATCTCGTCTTCATCGTAGCTGGATGTTGGAGCGTAGGCGACGAAGACTGTCAGGGCCGGCATTGATCCACATCTCCTCAGTCGCAAACGTCCGATTCGGGTCGTTAGTTGTTCGAAAGAATCGATGTTCATGGCCAAGTTCGTGTTGACGAGGACACCAACTCCACCAACTCCTCTACTATCGCAGGTTCCAAGGAACAGTTCTTCTCCAGTATCGAAGGTGGCGTTCAGCGGTCGGTGTCTCCTCGTCTCGGTCAGTCCGATGACGTCGTACCTGATCTTCCTGGCCTGCACCATCAGATCCTCGATGGAAGCCTCCGATGCAAGTGTCCGTGCGTTGAAGGTACAGATCGTCATCATAGTCCTTCTCGTTTTAGGCAGCCTAGATAACCCCTCGAACCTCGTCCTCACTGACGCTGCCGTACCAGTGACTCTTCCGAGATTAGGGGAACACTCTTTATTATTGCTGTGTGTAGCTTGAAGAAAATGACCCACAGGGAATAGCTTGCTGGGCTCTATTCCCCCGTGGGGGCTGGGGTAGGGTTTCACCGGGGAGTTAGCCGGGCTCCCCGGGAGTGGACGATGGAGCTTATTTGTTGGAGGCGACTCCGAACCGCCTCCCTTGTACCTCCCAGTCACTTGAATGCAGGGCTTTTGATCGGATAGATGTGCAGGATACAATCCGCAGATACGCAAGCACACCCACGCACGCATGCATGAATATACTCACGCGCTGACAGAAAGTATAAATCGTTCCGATACTGCAGAAACAGGGAGTCCATCCCCTGAATCCACCCGCGTCTCAGGGCAGGTACAAGGTCGCGTTTGGTCCGCGATTAACCCCCTATCCGCCACCTGGGGACGCGCCACGTAGCCTTCGCGACTAACCGGCTGTGATCCCTCTATGAGGGAGATCCGTGGTATAATAAAACAATAAAAATAAATGCAGAAGTTGTGTAGTACGATGTGAGACTCTGGGCGCGGTCAGTGACTCTCGGTTACTAATATAATTGTGACTGGAGCGCTGAATACAAGGGACTTGAAAAGGGTCGAAAAGATAAAGGATACCGCAGAAACATTGAAAATTTCCTAACCATGAGGGGTATCTGAACATAGCGCAAGACTACTAGATTAAGCAAGAATTGAATTATTGGAAAAGTAGCCATAGTTGGAGGAGCAAATTTCATTTCTCGAAAGTAATACTTTTTGCGCACCTTCAGCTTGGTGAGGAATAAATCAAGGGGAATACAATCGTCGGTACCCCCCCCCCCCCNTTTTCACCCCTAGAACACATACCTTCACTAACGCTCGCAGAGCACAAATATGGCAAGATTTTTGTACGAAGACATGAATTACCTGGCAAAAACTAGAAGAACTTACCAGATGTCGGTTCCTTCGTCGTTCTTTTCTTTTCAATGATGAAAACACTCATAATCGTCGGTATCCCTAACTCCGGACGACGACCCCCTTCATTTTCGGAGGTCTCAGACCCCAGACCCCCTTTACTCTGGAAACCCCGACTCCCTTTTATCGCACGTATGGTACATATTATTCCAGAAATTGTTAAAAATCACAGAGTTCAATCTCTCGGAAAGTTTCTTTTGAGCACGCTGCTGATCACTCGTACCTAAATCTACACCTGTCTGCAAATGGCGCGCCCCTTGGACCAGTGCTAACGCGGCGCGAAATTCAAATCCGCGCTAGGGTTTAGGAGTTCGGAATGTTACTTGTTGTTGCTAAGGACAAATGAACGATGATGGACGCTCATAGTCGTACTCCGCGAAGTCCCTGCATTCAGAAGTGAATGTTGCGACCCTCTCTAACTAATTGTCATCTGTTACACTACACTTTTTTGAGTTGTTACTGTCTTGACGCCTGCAATGGTGTGGTTAGACCACGAACAACTATTACTACCAACGAGATTTTTGGAGCATACCCCGCACCCGTACTCGATTCTTCGAACTGGAAGAAAACCTTGATTTAATTTGATAATATCTTTTGCATCAAGTCACTGGTCTCGAAACTCTACGATGGGTATGAGATTGACGCTCCGCAAAGCTTCTAGAGTGTAGCTGAACAAACTGATACTTCTAAAAGGCTTCTTGGAACCTGCGCGGAAGTCTCGAAGAAATCACCGTGCAAAATCCAGTTCCTGGGACCCTTTCGAAAATTGTGCACATAAGGAGTGTTTATACTTCGGCGCGACGCGACCGTCGCGTCCGAGCAAACTGTTCTAATGCGATAGGTCCCGAGTGGAAGCACGCGCAAACAATGGTCGCGATGTGGTAGTTGGCGTTTGCTCTCGCGACGCGACGTCGCGGAGCGACGTCGCGCCCTGTTTATACTTTTTTCTAGGAAAACGACGCGATGACTTCGCCGATCTCGGAGCCTGGGGTAGGCTGTTGTGTCTTTGATTTTCTGGCTGGTTCGGCCTAAAACTCACGGGACTAGACTATTATCATAAGAACGCATAAACGTTGACGGGTACGCCCAATCGAGCTAAGTGTGTAATATTGCGTGTACGCAAATTTGCGAACTTTGGCATGAGACAACCGCGCGACGCGACGGCTTCGCTACCCGTCGCGTCGCGTTTGTTGTAGCCATCGCCGCGACGCCATCGCCTCGCGAAAAAGTATAAACACCCTATACGGAGTTCCACAAATAATGCTCAGCGAAAATTTCGACAATTTGCTTCTGTGTACAAATCTCTGAGGTCGGTCAGATGCCGGGTACTAGTGTGCAGAAATAATTTACAGGTCTTTTGTTAAATCTAAAGCAATTATTTCTATTTCATGATGTTTAGCTGTACAACAAACCTAGGTCTCACCTTGATATATGCCAACTGAAACCACCGTGGCCACGCTTTTATAAACACACTCAAAAGACAGAAAAATGCTTACGGAACAAGAAATCAGTTGTGATCACAGTGTCATGAAAAAAAACGACCAAAAAGACATACCTGTACCTCGTAGCCGTGAACACTGAACACTTATGCACGTGCATCACGACATTATTTCCAGGTATTTTTCCTTCCTCTCAATGACAACTTATCTTTATTTTCTGGCCATGGCACTGCAAATTTGCCCTGCGCAGAAACCTTGCTTCCCGAGAAACCAGGGACTCCACCGCTCTAGTAATCGCTTCATTTTCTATGAGCTCATCATTTTACCGGTATGCTGAGTTACATGCTGAGCGTATGGAAACCTAGCGTGCCTGGTTTGGGGTTCACCTTGGGGTGTGCAAGTGTGATCAGATCACTATGAGCATGTACGGATTTACAATGAGTCCTGGAGTCTTGATTCATGTGCTAACCTGTACAGAGTTAATAACTTCTTCATCTGTGGTTTTGAGCCTAATGGTGGTCTGCACCGTATGTAGATGATGCGCATATTTTTGGGCCAGAGATGAACTCGGAGAGCTACAGATGTTGCAAACTTGCCCACACGACATTGTACGACATCTTCGCACAACTGGGCGCCTTCACGCAACTTCCTCTCTCGCGCGCCGCTCGGCCGGTAATTGAGCCGGCATTTAAATTTATACGCGCCGCTCAGCCGGTCGCTAGAATTCGCCTGGCGCTCGGCCGGTGCGAGTGCCTGAGTGGTCCAAGGGGCGCACCATGTCGAGACAGATGTAGATTTAGATACGAGTGCTGCTAATCGCATGCGTAACAAGCGAAAAGGATAACAACGGTTTTGGTTGCAATGGTGCTTCTTGAAAACCTAAGCTGCAGGCTGTACCAATGATCCAGAAATGAGTTCTGTTCTCTCAACATTGATGTTACTTACCTCCTTCAATGAAGATGACTCCTCTAGCGCAATGAGAGTATCACAACGATTTCCATTCAGTATTTCTTCTCTAGGTTTGTGAACTGAATTGACTCAATACAACGGATGCAGTGCATATTCTGCACAACAAACAACAAACCTGTTCGCCTCCTTGCTTTCATTTTCATAGACAAATGAGAAGACCAGTTCTGAAAAGAAAACAAAAAAATTAAATTGAAAACTAAGAATTAAGTTTCCTGGGATGGATGAGAAGACAAAGAGTTATATCCAGTTCAAAGAAAATGTACCGCACTTCGGAGCGAGCACTTACAAAAGTACGCGAAGATCGCTGGATGTTCGACGCTCTATCTTCGCGGAAAACCCAGGCTGTAACACCGCTTTGGGTTCGTAACAAAATTATTGCTAATGAAAGAGCAAACGATTTGGGTTTGGAGTGCTTTGCACATTCAAATCCAACTCCAGCCCTTAGACCTGGGCCGAAGACATTGCTCAGTGCGCTCAGTTGACGTGGTTAGGTGGGGCGATGGGGGTTCTATAGTCTTTCCAAAAAATTCTTGCCTCACGCTCATAGGTGAAATAGTGGTGAGCATGAGTTTTCGAAAGTGAAGGTTGCACGTGAAAATCGGAGGTCTAAAAGTGAAGGTTGCCTACCAAATCGTGAGCGTTCACCGTTAAG
>JARK01001353.1:1399669-1413330 GCA_000688135.1 Ancylostoma ceylanicum | reverse complement strand
GTAGCAAGCTGTCCCCGTAACGCAGCCGAAACACAGGATTTGCTGCTCTCAAAACTAGGAACGCAGCAATTCTTGATCATGCAGCAATGTCTGCCTTCCGTCTCTTGGGGGCGTGGCTCAGCAGGTTCTGCTGCGTTTGCCTTGCCCAGTTATCAGAGTATTTGAAGGGGAAAACCGAAAGGAAGTCGAACCACACGCGAACAAAAAGCAAGCACAGAACGTCGAAGAAAGGTCAATGTTCTAAAAATCATGGATAAAGTCGCTGGAGTTGTTCTTGCAATTTCATTTACGGTGGTGGAGTGGTGGTGGCAATTAACAGTGTATGAAATTGAAAAGGTTTTGGGCATCTCTTATGTGCAATCAGTATTTATTTCACAAGAGACAAAGTCCAGAAAACTTTTTGAAAGAACGGTGCCGCTGTCCACAATCCTGAAAAGAACGTGTTCCAACGACAAACGTAGCCTCTTGCTTTGAACAGTTCCCGTGGACAGGGAAAGAAAACCGTAGCTGGAAGCTAGCTTAGATTCAGTTTCACCCTCTACCCTCTACATAGATGCATGACTATATACAAAACCTTTATTGAGCCAACAAAATAAGGTCCGAAGAAGCAAATGTCCATTTAGAGCGGAATGATGGTGGTACCTGCTTTCGCTCCCGGCGAGAGAGTTTTCCTAATTATTGGAGAAAGTGTTACTCTATCATATCGACCAATATTTTTAGGAAGTATTGGAACTGGGAATTCTAACGAAGTGCTCTCGTCCGGTCACGTAAAACAGCTTTGTATCTCCATGACGGTATGACCTTTCTAACAAGAGCTATCTCTCATCGGAAACTTATGAATATCAAATTCGAAACATCTGTGCATCTCCTTATTTTTCTTTATTGGTTTCGTCGTACTCCTGCTCGTACACTGAAGTCAAGCACCTTCTGCCTAGAAAAAGGTTATGGTTAAGCGACGAGTGAAACCTAGCTGTAGACTGTTATTTTGTGTACTTCAGAGAAGGCGATTATAAGGAAAGGACGGATGGCTTGGAAGAGATTGGACGGAGTGCGTTACGCTTCTACGGGAATTGGTAAAAATATGAATTATTGCGTAGATGCGACTTGTTTCGTTTTTGTTGTCATTCCGGAAGCTTTTCAACCAATCCACGTAGATCACCTGCTGTTCTTGCTCATCTACAACCATGTCTCCGAAAGAGCCGAAATTCAAAGTGAAAATTTTTGCTTGTTTTTAGTGCCAATCCCACCCAGTCCTACGGGCCGGCAAAAATTCTTTCTGTGGACTCCACCCAAGTGTGCTTTACGCTCGAGAATCATATCTCCAAATTCAACCATGATCTGACTTCAACCAATCTTCCGCTATGACACCTCCAATTGAAAGGCATTGGAGGTTTCCCGACTTTCACAGTTTTTGCTGGTAAACTCATGGGCAGGAATGGAACCGCGTGAAAGAAGCCAGAAATGCAAGGAATGAAAGCGATCTTTCCCACATGTCGTAGGAGCGGACGAGTGTTCGGCGCGTCTCGCCACGAAACCCTGTGAATGGTAGCTATTGCGCACATCCACTGCTCCAGACCACCCACCGCATAGCGTTAGCTGACGCGTCGTGGCGTTTAAATCCCGCCGCGTCCGTGACGGCGATCCTGGTTTCTGTGCAGGTAGGTCATCATTCCTTGTATTCTTCTCACATTTGTGATATATTCACTGCCCATTTTACCACCGTCAGCTCCCAGTCGAGGATTTCGGCTGGTACCGCCTTTAAATTTTTGCCCAAGAAATGTCCTATTTTTTGATCGCACAACTACTGTAGATGCAGTATGGTTCTGTACGATACCAGGAAACGTGGATGCCCATAGATGTAGAAGTTCTTCCTTTCTGTGTTTTCCAGGCAAGACCTTCACGCCAAGGAGATCGTGCTACAATTCTGGTAGTGCTATAAGGGTGTGGTCCACTGCAGCCTTCCCATCCGAAAATCTACCACAAACAAGGTCGGTGGCAAACAAAAGCAGGCTCTCACCTCCGCAAAGGGTAACGCTGAGCCTCACATTTCAAAATCTACTCGACAGATGCTAACACAGTAAGTCATCGAGGTTCTCACTGATTTTTCTCATTCCTCAAACCTTTTTCTCCAGCTGAATAACACACTTTTTCTGAGCTCCAGATGCAAAGATCTCAATTTTTGTTGAAGAGGCATACAATTCCAACAGGATTGGCAGGGAAGATGCAACGAATTGAATGAGTGTGAAAATGATGAGCAATGTTGTGTCTGAGCCGAGTTGTAATCATTTGAACTGGAGTGTCAGTTTTGACAGTTAATCTCGCAGCAATTCGATATTTTCGCATAATTACAGCGAGAGCTAAACAAGATAGACCTGAACTAGTCATTCTTTCTGACTTCAATGGATGCGACTTCCCGGACTCTTTGTTTTTTCTTTGTTTCCCTACTTTGTGTACTCATAGCCATAGGTGCGATAGCCGGAGCGACGCTCTTCCCCCTTCACTATGGACGGAGGTCTGGCAGACCCCCTTCACTAAAGCGGAGAGGAGGTAACCGGGGCGGAGTAAAAAAGAGCAATCAATGAAATAAGTTGGTAAGGTAACGAAGATGAATAATGCGATCAAGAGAGGAAGCTAGAAGGATGGGCACTAACACCGGGTGACCCGAGAGCAACTTACAGGGTGACCTCCCCGCGATATCCTCGGGTCACCCGGTATTTTCGTCTCGGGTCACCCAGTGTGTACCTTTGGCTAGCCTGCTTCGAATTTTGTATCTTAAGTAACGAAAAAGTACAAAAAAAACATGCCGTGCTCTATCTTCAGTCGCAGGTGAATCCTCGCCCACTTTTGGATCACCTCGGACCTGGCTCTCGTCCCATGCTTTCCAGGAATGCTCATGTCGGGGAGTCCAGAAATGGAAATGGTGGTGTGTAACCACCATTTTCTGGATAGTCGTGTTGTTTTTTTCCTAGCACTTGTTCCTCCTTCGAATCTGCCAAATACTACAGCTACTAATCCTCCGCGGTGCTCCGTATTCTACCCATGTTTGTATTTCCATGTTAACACAAGGAAAGTCCATTTTCGACGGAAAGCTGCCCAATCTTCATGATATAAGGATTGTGTTGGTGCTGCTTTATTCAAAAGTGAGCGGTGACCGAAACTGACATGACTGACCACATTTACGCATTCATTGAAGGGTGGTTTTCGTAAGAAAAAAAGGATAATATTATACTTACGTTCCACTCAAAAATTTTATAAAAATACTTGATGGTGGGTGTGAACGCATACCTAACAAAATTTAAGAAAAGTTTAGTTGAAAGCTGTTTTTTAAAGGGTTGGTGCTTTGACGAAATTCCCTCGGGTCACCCGGTGCCTCACTAAAGTTCCACGGGTCGCCCGGTGTTGTGGTACAGCCTCAAAAAGGTCCCGTGGCTGAGCCGGTCAAACTGAAAATTTGCTAGGATCGCCCGGTAGAAGGCCACGCCCGAAAATACAGTGCGCGTCAAAACTTTACGCCCACCCTAGAAATTCACCGTTTCGGACGAGGATCAAAATTTCTTGAGAAATGGAGTTTACTATCGTTCTTGGCATGCTTGAAAACCCCCGTAAGCTTTTGCTAGATCTTTTCTTAGTGATTCTCTAAATTTTTATTCGTTTTTGAAGGGAAAACGCGGCGGTTCGAAACTTTACGCCCACTCTTGAAAAATGTCGATTACTCAGGAAAGATGTTGTTAACAAACTGATGAATGATACGGACTAATGCAATAGCGTTCAAAAAGATCGTAGAAAACACTATGGAGCATTTTAAATCAATGCTTAGGGTATTTTGTCAATCGCTGACTGAGCAAGCCCATCACTGAGCAAGTGTGAACAAAACGAAATTTTCTTAAGAACCTGAGTAAGCGCAGACGCTTATCCGGTATTTCCATGAGCAACTGCAATGAGTATAGACAGAGAAGGAAACACGTGAAGACATTTCAAGGCCGACACCAGTGCCGTATCACCCGTCTGGTCCTCCCAGGTCCCAGCACGAGTTGTCGTGGGGTCGGAGCGAAAACGAAGCCCCCTTTGAAAGTCCAGGATTTTACGAAGCCCCCGTTGAATCTAATCGCAATGGAAGTGACCATAAAAGATCCACAAATAGGGTTTCCTCTTCAAAAAACTCCCCGAAATCATGATAACACCGACTGAAGCTGTAGTTATAGTCGTCAGAGTCCGACCCGATCGGAGAACGGAAGCAGGTATCGGATTCCGACGAGCATCGATATGCATACTAATTTATTGGCCGATCGAGCCGGTGTCCGACGCACTATAAATCTATATATAACGATACAACAAAAGGAAGAAACTCCGAACATGGTCATAAATCACACTAGTTATTTGCGAGTTCGTACGAGCAAGCAAAACCTGACACGATGACGAGTAATGGCAACGAAAAGCTCACTAGACTACAAGGAAACCCTGAAATAGACGAATACAAGTAGATAACTGCAAAGGAAGAACAAGCTAATGTTAAAGGACCGTGTTAGCGATGGAGCGCGGCAGAAAAACACAGTTCGTAAGAAAGGAAAATCGGAGAAGTTGATAAACACTGATAATACAAGCCCATGAGTGGCACTTTGTGGGGTGTTGGATAGCGAATGGAAAATAGTACAGGTGCATGAAAAATGGATGGAAACTTATGCGTTCTGTAGGAGAAGTATGCGCACGACAGGCTGAGCTAGGACTCAGCCTGCCCTTAATAAGCTGGCCACTTTACCGAGCATACAATTTCTTAGTTCACATAAGTTTAGCCTCATTTTTCAAACACTTATTGTGGGTATGCAAGCTTTTCTTCACCCCAAATTTGGTGTCAATCCGTGATGTCTTGACTTAGCTATGGCCTTGCAGCTTAACATCATGCACTAAACAGCAAGCGCGCCTCTCCCACTGCTCCTTCATAATCCTACGCCTGCAGCGTTTCCGATTTGCACCCTATACGAAGCCCTTTTTGCTTTTTGCCCCTGTTACGAAGCCCAGCTTGCCCGACGACAAGCCGCGCTGGGGCCTGGGTCCTCCTCCTCCTCTACAATGTTGGCCGAGAAAATCCGCACTAAATTCTCACTGGCTGTTTCCAAATCGACCAGTCCCTACGCATATCAGCGTTTAAGGACTTTTGAGGCAATAATATAAGACATGCTTTCCGGACCACGCCACACCACCCTTGGAGTGGGGTGATTTTGTCAGGTACGACATGAACAGCATGTGGGCTTCGATGGCATTTTTTGTAGTGCTCGCTAACATCCAGGATTTCACTCACACTATCTGATGAAGTGTTCATTGGTGAGCGTTGAAGTCAGACCACGATTTCCCCGGCTGAATTTTGAATTATTGTAAAGATTCATGGGAGAAGTGGGAGGTTTCTTTTTTTGCCGCAACTTTGGCGGTTGAATTTCGGTGATCAGGACAGACCTCTGAGTTCAAGAGTGCAGAGGTGGGATTCAGATAAGTTCGTCAACTTATAGCAGTGCTCTACAAAGGCATTTGTCATCATATTTCCTTTGACACGGCGTGCACCACTTCATTTTCCGCCAGGGTCACGACTCGGAGCACCCGTCACGTCTAACTCGCAGCCTCTCAATGTCACGCCTATGAGCTAGCACGCCTGTTCTTGCAATATAGAAACTATGAGGGACTTGGATGGCATAATTGCTGACGGCATCTATGGCAGTAGACACCAACCACCACCTACAGAGCCTCAAAGAAACAATTTTCTCCGTGTAAGCTGGTTGCCGGGTTCCGTATCAGGTAGGACATGTTTTGAGCGAGTCTTACACGGCAACCGCCTTAACGTGTGTCAAGCTCTGGCAAGCGGCCATGAGATGTTCGATGGATGAGAACAAGACCGAAGAGTTAATAACTAACTCTGTTGACAGCCAGGTGGAAACTTGGAGAGGACGTTCCCCTATTATTATTTGAAGAGAGTCTCATATTTTCCGTGTGTCCAACGAGAACATATCTTCTGGTCTTGCACAATTTTGTGCTAACTTTTATTATTTCTCCACTTGTCCTTCCTGCTCAGGCGATACTCTCGAGAATTCCAATTTTTTTCCGTACATCCGGCTCTGCATCCAACTTCGCGAAAGCCATGAACAACTTTGTCACCGCTATGAGGAATTGACTATCCGGAGTAATCAGCAAAGCAGAACCTAAGAAATGCTTATTCACAGGCATCGCCTAGCTTTGTTACGATAAAAAGCCTTTCCAACGGTGGGCGTGAAGTTTTGAACCGCTGCGTTTTCCTTTCAAAAACAAATAAAAATTTAGAGGACCACTAAGAAAAGACCTACCGAAGGTTTACGATGGTTTTAAAGCACGCCGAGAGCAATAGTAAACTCCATTTCTCGGGAAATTTTGATCCTTGACCGAATCGGCGGATTTCTAGGGTGGGCATAAAGTTTTGACGCGCACTGTATGGTCTCTCAGGGGACCCGGTTGGACCAACGGTCCTCTCGGGGCACCTGGTGTTGATGCCTGAGCAGAAGGAAGAACTATCCATGTGAAGAAGGAGGGAGGGACACCAAAGATGTCAGGATTTAGCAATGCTAAACCCTGACATCTCCTTGCTGAATTCGATGGTATGGGATGGGTTGAAAAAATGACGAATAGCACTGTTAACAGTGAGAACCTACATAGAGTGAAGGGATAGAATAAGCCTAGAATACCAAGCAGGCACCTTTGTCCGTGGATTGTTGCGGTCACGTTAATTAAAGTTGTTGCATTTTCTCAAAACAATTGCATTTGTTGCAAATCATTGCATTCGTTACAATATAATGCATTTATTTTGCTGTCATTGCATTTTTTCGATGCATTGCGTAAACTGCAATGCACTTAAAGCGATGCAATGACAAAAAATGCAATGCATTCGTTCTCGTTTTCCATCACGCCGTCTTCGCTGCGGCATAGCCCTGCGACAAAGGACGAACACGACTTCTCAGACACTCGGACCGTCCAAGCGCTCGCCGCCAGCGCGGGTCGCACGGTCATTCGCGCACCCCGCTCGGACGGTCATGGCAGACCGCCCGCACGGCGGAGACGGGCCGCTCGCACGGTGGAGAGCGTGCGAGCGCTNGCGGCCGCCGGAACAAACTGTCCACCAACTGTGATATATATAGTGGCTTATATAAAACTTATGTCAGACCACTGCTTGAATACGGTACGGTCATATTCAACCCAATATTCAATTCAAATAATACGCGAAAAATTGATGTCATGGTTTGCAAAGTTCCATGTTTTTCAGTCTGCTCAACTTGGTTTTCTTCCTGGTAGATCTACTCTAACAAATGCCGCTGATAGCGTTTTCGATTGGAAGTTGGCTCTCAATAAAGGTACAGTGAATCTGCGCCGATGAGGCCGCCACAGCGGTCGGGGATCCAGAGGCGGCCACGCTTGCCAGCGCTACAGCCACGTTTGCCAGCATTCCACGTCATCATCTCCAATCTGCGTATCACGTTTCATAGTTATCTTTACGGTATCAGCCGATGATCTGGCCGTGACGTGGACGACTTGGAAGCTAGCAGCATACGCGCCGCCTCTGGATCGCTGACCGCTGTGGCGGCCTCGTCGGCGCGGATTCACTATAAGTCTGTAGATGTCATTTACATCGACTTCTCTAAAGCCTTCGACAAGGTTCCTCATTCAAAACTTCTTCTGAAGCTCAACCAGCTCGGCATATCTGGCAGAATTTTGAACTGGCTCAGAGCATACCTATACAACAGACATATGACTATGGGGGTTGGACAACACTACTCCAGGAGGTTTCACTGCACCAGCGGTGTTCCTCAAGGGGGAGTGTTGTCCCCCTTGCTTTTCCTCATTTATACTATTGTACGACCACACGCTACCTAAAACATCGCCTGAAATAAGTGTTCAAATTTACGCTGATGATATCAAAGTATATGTTGTTTACGATCAACAAGATCGTCTCGTGGTTCACTCTGCGCTAGAATTCTCCATTTCTAAGATGTTCTTTTGGGCTTCTCAATGGGGCCTTCCACTTAATCTCAACAAGTGCTGGGGTGCCTCTTAGCAATTGACAGTCACAAGTAACGGCCGCCTCCCCTCTTTTTTACATATTGGCGATTGTTAAACCCTTGGTTATTGCATCAACGGTGTGGAACTAAGATGTCATTCTGTTGAAGATCTTGGCATTCTTGTTGATTCGAAAATGACATTTTCCGGTCACATTGATGTTGCTGTTAAGAATGCGTATGCCGTATTGTTCGCTATCTTCCGAAATGTCCATAGCTCTGACAGTTTCCTTTTGGTCAAACTTTTACAAGGCTTATGTTTTACCCCACTTAGAGTATTGTTGCCAGGTATGGAACCCCACGAGAAAGAAAGACATCGCTAAAATTGAGAAGGTGCAGCATACTTCTACACGCCTTGTGTTCCACAGATGCTTCTTGACAGCTGGGAATCGCATGATTCCAGCATATACTGAACAGGTGAAGACTTTGGGTATACGAACGCTCTGGTATAGACGTACGTTCCATGATGTGGTGCTTTGCTTCCAAGTCCTACGTAACGAGGTTTGCCTGAGAGCAGTCAAGCACTGGGTGTTCAGACCTGCTAATGTCAGATTGCGATGCTTTAATTTAGACTATCCCAAGCCCAACTATAGGAACACAGCTAGTATTGTTAACTTCTTGTTCTATCGTTGTGCGAGGTGGTTTCAGAAGCTTCCTCCTGAGGTCTTTTCGGCTAGAAACAGCAAAATATTCAAAAGAAGGTTGCGTAGGTTCGACCTGACCCAGCTACTAATTGATGTCAGCTAGTTGTTGTTCTTTGTATTATTGTGTTTCTACCAGATTCTAAGCTACGTACTAGATCGACTGTTTTTTTTTCTTTCTCGGATTGAGCTACAGCTGACTCGGCAAAGTGACACCCATTCAATCACTACTGCTATCTTCCTGTTCTGTTTATTCTACCTCCGTTCTCATTTCATCTACTTTGGTCTTTTTTGCAGCACTCCTTCCAGTTTTACATCTGTTTGACAGAAATTGGCACACGTGTAGTATGCAGTTAGCTTCTAGTGCAACGACCTGTATTAGGTGCTGGCCATTATTACCTATCGTTTACTCTTCCAAGATTCCCTTGAATAGGTTCAGCATTTTGTTAAACAATCTAAATTACTCAATAAGGTCCTACGTTTACTCCCAGTTCCGGTGCTACTTCTGGATACGGAAGTATCCTGCGAGTATCCAGTTGAGCTTACGCCAGGGGTTCGTAGCAGATCAAAAAGTCGCGACCGTCCCTGCTGATCCTAATCAGTTGCGTTCTCAATGTGGATGACGTCAATGGCCCCTTGCCTCCGTTGTATAGCTGTACCGTTTCAGGTTGAAAATGGGACCCACGTTCTCGCGCTCTACCCTTTATGTTGCTGTATTTTCAGCAATTACATTGCGGACCCTACTCACCACAGTCCATGCAACTAACGCAGGTGTTCTACATCTTGAGTTTTACAGTAGTATTGCGTTTACTGGTGTTGGCTTTCTGTTACTAACGTTTTTTCTTCTGTTATAGTTGATTTGTTACTAACCCTTAAAGCATTCCTTATCGTTTTGGTAGCACACCCTTGTGGTGTATTCAATAAATAAATCCCAATAAGCGTAAAAACATCATGCTTCTGGAGAAAGTACAGAATAGTTTCACGCGCAAGCTAATAATTAGAACCACGGGCTTTTTGTATGATCAAACTCCAAATGGGCCAGTTCGGGATTTCAACTATACTCGAGTTAAAGCTGGAAAAATGATCACATACACTGACCACGTCGAAAATCTTATGCAGCAACGTCTTCGCCTATTGTCAGACCTTTCCTGTCATCTTAAAAACCCATTTGAGTGTTACTTCCGAACTACAAAAACACCTGAACAAATTCTTTTCTACTGACGACTGACTAGCTTAACTGTACAAGAACTGTTTCTCATTTTCCGCAATTTGAAATTTATCTCTGCAAAAACATACACACAGTCAGATAACTGAGCAGCTCGAAGGCAGCACGAACGCGTTTCTCCAGCAGTAATGCCTCGGTTTCAAACCTCATTTTGGGCGTGGCCTTCCCCCCGATTGCTGCTAAAATAGGGAAGGACGTTAATGGCAGCACATAAACCTAGAATAGCAGCAATATCTGAGCTTTAAGGCAGCCATGTCCCGCTTCAGTCCTGCCATTGCAGCGGCAAGAACCGAGGTGCAGCTGGGATCGTCCTGTTGGGCTCAGTATCCAGTGATTCCGAGATGTCAAACGCAGCCCGAACTCGTTTCTACAGCAGTTACACCGCCCGGTCAAAGCTTATTTTGTCGTCCCACGAGCTATATTCTACAATATAAAGTAATATAATATAGTAATATACAATAGTATACTAGTACACGGAATAGCTACGATTTTTGGGTCAGGACATATTTTTTATGCTCAGTACGAAGCCCATAGTTTGACGCCCAATTCGTGAGGAAATTGAGAAGAGGTCAAGTAGGGCCCGCAACGTGCCCCGTCACAGACATCATTGAAGCTTTCTCAGATGTTAGGTTCCTGGGAATTCCTGGGAAGCTTGTTCTTCTGAGTAGTTTGCAACGTTACTAGAGCTCCGATGTGAAGTCGAAATTTTCTACCAACATAACCAAAACAAAACCACGGATTTCGTTTTTGATAGTTCACGTGCTGATGTCACCTGTTCTCCCACTGCAATTAAAGTACGAGAATCCCTGTTCGTTTTTGCTCCCTGGAACAGAACGTTTCAAAAATATCGCCAGCGATGAAACTCTTTAGTTGAAGTTAGTGCACAAAAACTATTGTGTTTGCAAGAGATTTTTCTTTCATATGAAATGATAGACCTGACTTCGCGGTCTTGCGAAAGACGAGTCCTCCAACGTTTGAAGTGAACACACTCGCAGTTGCCATCGTATTATCGGCAAAATTTGTGTTTGCTGTCTCACTGTGTTATGCATATATTTTACATCGGTTCTCCTTTGCAGTAGAGGCTTATATTAATTGAAGCAGATGAGTGTAGCCATCTTAGTTAGCCCTTTCAGCAGATACTATTGCTTAGGAGATCTAGGAAATGTTTAATTCTACGTGAATTTGATGTCGCTTAACACCACTTTTGTATAAACTGGAAAGGGGTGAATGAGCTCGAGCATTTTATCATGCTTTGTGAAAAATAGCAGAAAATGAACTACCGTACCATGGTACAGTTTATTTCTGATGGCGCCGATTCCACCAAAAACCGTCGCACTAGGTGGAACGTAAGAAACATGTTAACAAATGTCTATGCAGCAAATTACAGCGTTATCTCTTATAATTCCATGTAGAGCTACGGGGAAAATTTCCTTGGAAGTTCCATCCAAAGACTTTTCTTGTCACCCTCTATGATGTCACTTTATTCGGAACATGATCATTAGAATTCTACCTTAGGAGTCACAAATCTCTAGTGATCAACTACGCCCGTGCTACGCTTTTCTCCGAATTTACGAAATTTAGAAGAGGTGTTCTATTCGATGGTTCCCTTCGGCACAATTGGAATGCCACATATTTCTTGGACATGCTCACGGTCAAGTGTGCGATAGTATTGGGTTGGGCAATGCAATAAATTGTGCGAGTTTTGACGAGAATCGGAATCATAGGTGTTCACATACAATACCGTCGGTGATCTTTGGAAAAAAGACGAAAAAGACGCAAAGGCGCGTCTTTTGCGTCTTTTCGCTATAACTTGGTTCAATGCAGAGATATCCGCATATCATGTATATATAAATATATATATATATATATTTGGAATCAGCGCCTCGAGACCTATAAGAAGGCGTTGTGCACGTTTTTGAACGCGTGCAAGCTTATGCCCTCAAGGCATTAACGCTCTAAATTTCATTGAATACGAAAAAAGACGCTGCAAAACACCATTTTTTGTGCAAATCTCTAAAAAATGTTGTCGTAATGGTCTGTTTACCACGGTGGAACAAAGCCCCATCACTTTTGTTTCACTTGGTTAGCTTTGAAATTTTTATGTTTTTGCTGAATCAGCGCCTTATAACTACAGAGCGGCTGAGGCTAGAGGGTCCTTGCTTTCTAAGATTAGAGTGAATTTTCTCCACTATATTTCATACATTTGAATATCACTGCTGGTTCCCAGTGGTGGTAGAAAAAGTGTGCTTTAAATCACACCTTCGACTCCGTCACATCGTATGGTATTATAAATGAGGCGTCATAGTGTCCGAAGCGGAAGGGCCACAAAAGTGGGGTTTCGCCTTCTGTTGGAGAACTTCTTGGTCTTCCACTCAAGCTAGCGGGTACCCGTGCACTCATTTGAAAAAAAAACCGAGAAAAATACAAAAAGTTGGACAAAATCTCTTACATGTATTTATACATACATCTACATACCGTACATACACAGTAATATGTATACTGTACTGTGTGCATGTACTGTATGCATGTACCTTATGCACGTATGTCTGTGTAGTGAAGTGATTGACGGTCGCACAACGCTCTCTTATAGATCTCGAGGCGCTGATTCCAAAAATGTATACATGTATGCGGATATCTCAGCATTGAACTAAGTTATAGCAAAAAGAAGCAAAAGAGGCACCTTTGCGTCTCATTCGTCTTTTTTCCAAAGATTACCGACGGTATTGTCCGACTCCAATCACAACAAATAATTTATACATCCCCTTTCTTCCTCTACTGATTCTGCCAGAGAAGGAGAATTTCTTCTTAAAACCACCTCTGTAAAAAGGCATCGTTGGAGACGAATCAGTTTGTGGTGTGGTCCTCGCTCTCAACTAGTGTGTTGATCGAATAATGTATTAGACACAATCGATATTCGAATACGGGACTCCATAAAAAATAAATTTTAAATAGGACTCTATAAAATAGTTAATTGAATGAGCAAAGTAGGTGGTTTGAGAACTTACCAGGCCCCTAGAGTAGACGGGATTAGAAACATCTTTCATCCCAGCCTATCAATTCTCGTTTTTGCAAAATTTGGCTAGAGGAGTCGCGCATTCTCCATGTGAAGGGTGACACCACAATAAGACCTTGTATGCTCTTCAACGAAATGAATCAGTTGAACTAAGGAGCTGCTGAGAATTAGCTTCCGTTGTGATTCTTCTTCAAATCTGGAGCGAATCTCAGCTGATAATCGATTCATTGGTCTGTAAACTACGCATTAAGAATGAGAAACACCTTAGGCGACGTCAAGTCGCATGATGTTGCTTCGCAGCAAAGCTTCCTTTATAGCATCGTTGCTCTCCCTAGCCGTTTGAGCTGCATTTGATTCGCAGTTGAAGTTGTACAGTAGGAGGTGTCGGAGATGTTCGTTCTTATCGGATTTGAGGGTCGAATTATGTGCGATAGAAAACAAGAGAATGTGGGTATTCAGGAAATCAATTATAATATTTGTAAAGAGTAAAGCAAGACTTACAAAATGGCCTATGATTCTGTATCGATTCAAGTTTAAATCCCAGCAAATAACCAACTTGAAAGAAAAAAACTGCGAACTTATTGCCCAACCCAATGATTTGCCAAGGGGGTGAAGTCCCCTGGGGGAGGGATGGTACGAAGACACGCAAAGAAGCGCTTTCATGCTCATGAAAGAGCAAATGTTTTTCTACTGTAATGTGTGGGATCTGTTCCCCC
>JARK01001353.1:1380621-1392395 GCA_000688135.1 Ancylostoma ceylanicum | reverse complement strand
GGGGGGGGGGGGGGGGAGGGTGATGGGCGAATAGAGTTCATGACCTCGTTTGAGGCTTCCAAAAGCGCCGATTAGAAAATATTGATAGAAATTCAATCTACCGTTGCATGAGCTCTGAAATGGTTACAAACATGTGTTCCCAAGTTTTTCCCCGCCACGGATCGATTTAGTGTCGAAGTACTGGAAAACGTAAAAGTAGGCTTTGGTCGGGAGGCTGTCACGGACGGAAACATAAGGATTGAAGAGAAATACGGTCCTACTGTGATACGGTAAGATTTCCTCCTTACGGTAGTGCAGAGCAGGAGCCCGAAATGACCTGCATCCCCCTACCATTTTCGCCAAAGTTGACGAACTTTTCACTAGATTGATTTTTGTCGCCTTGCCATCGGCTTCAGGAAGAAGATGTCGTGGATGATTTTTGTCGCCTTGCCATCGGCTTCAGGAAGAAGATGTCGTGGATTCAAGGCAATCTTCAGATTCTCCTCTTTAAGTACTTTTAGAGCATATGTAATGATCCGGCGAAAATCTCTTTCCGAAGCTGGAGATTCACGTGAATTCAGGAAATAATTTAAGGTACGCGTAATTTGCGCACTTACCGAGCTCAGGCAAAAAAGTCTAGCTGGAAAGAGCGGTCCTCGCACAATAGCCCATATCCCGAACTTTTGAATATTGTAGAGCATGTTGCTTGAAAGGACCTGTGGTCCCGCTGCCATTTTTGTCGAAAGAATCCCGCTGCCATTTCTGTCGAGCTCGGTAGGTGGGCGGGCATACGTACGATAGGGGTGAGACAGGGGTCAAAAAAGTGAAGGTTGTCTGGGCCGAAAAGTGAACGTTGTTTTGCAACCATAGCTTCGATAGCGCTGAAGAAGGGTTCCTCAAAGTCAACGATGACATATACTAGAGAGTGAAAGCTATTTCAAATATGGATTCAACGAAAACTGTTTTAATATTGCTCAGAAAATGAAGAAAAGATTGTTTTTTCGGAGATGGAACGCCGAAGAGGAGAACTGCGCCGGCTTCCGGCTTTCGTGCCGGGACCAGCCCTGAGCCCAACGTGGAAAATGCCGCAGCTCGATTTTTGCTAAATATCTCGGTAGTTTCATAGAATTGTATGTTGCGCAGTTGTCAGCGATTTTCCTCACGAAATTCCCTACAAGATGACACCAAGACCGACAAATTTCATCAAGAATCCNAAGATGGAACGCCGAAGATGAGAACTGCGCCGGCTTCCGGCTTTCGTGCCGGGACCAGCCCTCAGCCTAATGTGGAAAATGCCGCATCTCTATTTTTGCTAAATATCTCGGTAGTTTCACAGAACTGTATGTTGCGCAGTTGTCAGCGATTTTCCTCACAAAATTCCCTACAAGATGACACCAAGAGCGACAAATTTCATCAAGAATCCAGGGAGAAATCAATTTTTAAAACCTAGACGGGGGATTTGCGTCCTTTAAAATTTCTCAACAATCTTGAGACACCGTGAGTTGCGCAGTTGTCTACTAAAATGGCGACATCATTGCGCATGCAAAACCCATTGAAGCAGGTGCCTTTATCTGAAACTGGCCCAGAAAACGGGTCAGTATGGAAACGCTTTTTTACTTTATATCTCTTTCAGATCTAAAATTCAGGAAATGCNGAATTGGCGAGATCATTGCGCATGCAAAACCCATTGAAGCAGGAACCTTTATCTAAAACTGGCCCAGAAAACGGGTCATGTATGGAAACGCTTTTTTACTTTATATCTCTTTCAGATCAAAAATTCAGGAAATGCGCAGTAGTTAGCTGCAGAGCCCGTAAGATTCCGAGTAGAATGGTATATAACACTTGATACTTCCTTTAACGCTGGGCTGAAAAAGCCTGCCTGAGCCAAANAAAATGGCGACATCATTGCGCATGCAAAACCCATTGAAGCAGGTGCCTTTATCTGAAACTGGCCCAGAAAACGGGTCAGTATGGAAACGCTTTTTTACTTTATATCTCTTTCAGATCTAAAATTCAGGAAATGCGCAGTTGTTAGCTGCAGAGCCCGTAAGATTCCGAGTAGAATGGTAAATAACACTTGATATAACACTTGATTCCTTTGACGCTGGGCTGAAAAAGCTTGCCTGAGCCAAATGCCCCTTGTAGCTCAGGGGGGTTAGCGAGAGAGCACGCAATATGGGAGGGCGCCAGACGCGAGGGTGAGCCAGACGGGGTATTTGGCTCACCCTGGTTTNTAGCTCAGGGGGGTTAGCGAGAGAGCACGCAATATGGGAGGGCGCCAGACGCGAGGGTGAGCCAGACGGGGCATTTGGCTCACCCTGGTTTTTCCGTCGGGAGTGAACGAAATATCAAGTATCATATATGATCCTGCTCAGAATTTCATTCTCAATTCAGCTGACAACGGCGCAACATCCAGTTCCTTCAAATAAGCAAGATAATCCTCTTTTCATGTTTTCAGGATTTCTCAGCAATTTTCAGTTCCACCTCTGTGATCTTGCTACCATCTAGTCCTCAATAACATAAGCAAGATGTATGACAACTGCGCAAAGCTTAATATCCCAAATAAAGAACGATATTGTCGGTCAAACCGTAATTTTGCTGCAAATTCCCACCAATTTCATGGGAACTTTTTCTCGAAAGGAATTAACCGGCCATGCTTGAACTTTGGCTCTTCTTAGACTGTATTGTGTGAAGAATTTAAGCCACAACTGCGCATTTCATGTAAAGTTGCTTCGTCCGAATTACAATGCATAGTTTTATTCCTTTTTTTTTTTTTGGTCGGGGACTGCGTCCCGGACCCATATTATCCCTTTCACCATAGGTGAAGGTTCCTCATCCGGGCACCATTGAAAGTGATGGTGGCCTGAGACACGTCTCAGGCTATCGGACGTAGGGCCATGAGCGGTCCCAGTTTAGCCTACGTTTCGCAGATGGACATGGGGGGGGGCACCTCACAATCTATAAAAAGCTTGGTGTAGAAAGACGGCAAACTGGAAGATGGTCTTGGTTGACGGGCGGGCTGATGGAGATCGTTGTCACATAAACATGGAAGGTTCTATATGCAAAAGTGCAAACTAGGAAGTCACTAGGAAGTGACCTGCAAGAAGCTCGTCCGCCTCCTGTGGTTAAGAAGCGAGGGCTACCGAGGGACGAACGACCTCGGCCAAAAACGTTAGTTCTGGTCGGATCCTTGAGCGTCGGAACTCTGACCGGTAAANGACAACTGCTCAAAGCTTAACTTCCTCAAATGAAGAATGATATTGTCGGTCAAACCGTGATTTTGCCGCAAATTCCCATCAATTTCATGGGAACATTTTCTTCAAAGGAATTAACCGGCCATGTACGAACATCGGCTTTTCTTAGACTGTATTGTGTGAAGAATTTAAGCCACAACTGCGCATTTCATATAAACCTGCTTCGCCCGAATTACAATGCATAGTTTCATTCCTTTTTTTGGTCCGGGACTGCGTCCCGGACCCATTTTATCCTCTTCGCCATAGGTGAAGGTTCCCCACCCGGGCACCATCAAAAGTGATTGTGGCCTAAGACACGTCTCAGGCTATCGGACGTATGGATCGAGACATGGCACTGTAGCTAGGAGTTGGCTGTAGGGCGAAGAATGTGTGGCTCCAACCATGCAGGAGGTTTACGTTCGCATTTTTGTGGTTTTCCTTTCTAACATCAGTTCAAACAGTGGAAAAGTCTCGTGTACGAGTACATGTTTTCTAAGTGGTTTAGGAGCGTAGAGAAAAGAACTCAAAGTTGGAAGAATCTTCCACAGCTTAGTTTCGATCTTTCAATCCTGCCGCAATCTTGGTGTTATGGTTAAGGAAGTTTGCAATTTCCCGCGATCCATAGGATGAAAAATAGGGATAACAAAGTTCTTTGAGTGAAGTGAAGGGTGGAGGAGGGAAAATCACTCATGTCATATATCGAATTCACAGCTGTGTGAAAGGAGAGCTAGCAATCAGTTATAGACTGCTTAGAAAATTCTGAGGTAAAACGGATGTGTATCATCATGAGGGAAAGAGGGGCGTGCACAGGCGATCCTGATTGGTATATTGTGGCCGCCCGCCACGCCTACCTGTTTGGACTCGTACGGCGCTAAGCACAAATACACCATCTACTACGGATTGACGCCCTTCGAGTTGAAAGATGGGCGTAACGGGAGGCGGCAATCAGAGTACGCCCCTCTTCCCCTCACGATGATCCCCGCTCAGGTAGAACTATCAAAACTTTATCCCTTTGTAATTGGCCCGTCCATTCCTCAGCTCTATCATACCGGCGCTTCAAAACAGTTCATCCGCAAAAGGTTTCTATTGAAAAACTCGTCCGTTCCCGCTCTATTCGATAATGATGGCCATATGCGAAACTGATGCTGTTCGTTATTTTATAGTTAGTGAGCGAACTGCGAATACGTTGAACTTAGAACTTCAAAGGGCCTCTCGTAGCATTTTGTAATGAGCACCTCCACATTTTCTGGTGGGAACTTAGGTTAGTTGGTTATGACTGAAAATTACAAGGACATTTTACCCAATTGAATGAAGAGTGAAAGAGAAAAATAGAGGAAAAAAATAATAAATGGCGTGTTCCAACAAAAACGATACATGATAACCGAGATATGAGCCCCTACTACTAGAACCGTATGATGAGTTGGATTATCGAGTGATCGCTACTGAAGGGTGAAACCTTATGGACTGATTTTGTTAGTCATACAATCTAAAGAGTGCAAATCAACAGAAGAAACAAATATACTCAGGCACTTTAGACGAGCAGCCGCTCACGCACAGCCTAACGAGCGGTGTAAGCAATGCCGTGTAAGCAAAGTCGTGTAAGAATTCTGAAGCGATTGGGTGTCTGGGCGGTTAGCTGACCAGTGGTGCACCCATCTGACGAGAAACGCTGATTTCGGAATGCTCCGAATAGCAGTGGTACTTGCTGCTTTCGGCTTCAGTGGATTCTTACTTCGCGAACCGCGTTATACAGCCGCATCATATTCATGATTCAGATTCATTTTCTTACATAGTTTCCCATGGCAATCCTCACATCACAAGTTATTCGAATAGGAATTTGAGACCGCCACCAGTCCTTCCCTCTAATCAAATTTTCATTCTTCATTGGAAAGTTCTGACCAAAATTGAAACAATTTCCGAATTATGAAGAAGAGAAAAGGGGGAGTGAGAGAGTGCCTGCCAAGGCAATCGAACACGCTGAACAGCTGAATGCGAATATGGTTTCTTCCACAAAATCCTCTTATATAAATCCTGGTGGTGCAACAAAATTTTCTAGAGCGCAGACGTGGGTGGGGGCAGGCACGTGATCGCATTCTACCATCATAGGCTCAGCCCATAGGCAGTGTTCGCGGATGAGGCGAAACTGATGAGACGGTCGGCCGATGTTTCATTGTAAATGCATGGATATAGTGGAAGTCGCGTTGGGACACGCCTTTCGCTGGTTTTACTGATCACGACAACGATGGATACTGTCGCCAGTGATAAAACCGAGAGACTTAGATAGTGCTTTCAGGATTTCGCGACGGGACCAGCGCTCTACCCTGGCAGTCCCGCGGCCTGCGAGTGAGACAGTGTTTACGAGTTTTCAGAGTGCATAATGCACGAAGCAGGATTATCACTATGCGGTGCTGTGCGGCCCACAGATGCCCGATCGCGGCGGTGCTGTGCGGCCCACAGATGCCCGATCGCGGCTGTAGGATGGATGTGGGTCCATCTATGAGGAAAAGTGAGTCAGCCCTCAGCATTGTGGGAAAAGCCCTCAGCATTATGGGAAACCCTTGGGTGGAGATGGTGCGCCGGAGATCAATGGCGTAGAAAAGACCAGGCTACGGGTTCGTTGAAGAAGTAAGGGTGCGCTGCAGCTCAGCAGTGTGGGAAACGTCCAGATGCGGTAAAGAAATGCTGTGATAAAGAATGGAAGGAAACAACATTACACCGGAGAGTAAATTTACATAACGTTATGTGATGACGAATTTTCGATGAAGGCTACCATCAAGATTGACAGCCCGATGTTAGCTGGGCTGCCTAAATAGCAGAAATATACGCATTTCGTAGGTGGAGTTTTGTATTTGGGCACAGTTAATGATTTTCGCTTGTTTCCTAATTTTCTGAGGACTCCGAAAATGTGAGTACTTTGCGCATACTTCAAGTGGCTGCCCCACCCCACTTTCTAGCGACCCGTAGGGGCGCTAGTCTTGCATATCATGACGAGTCCAAATATGGATAACCTCTTCATAACTTCATTCGCTACACAGCAGAAATACCATTAAAAATTTCGAAAAAAAAACATCAATAGGACTGAGTCAGCTATGTTCTGCCACGTTTGCTGTGGTTAGTTCCATCGTTTTCCACTGGCATCTATCTCAAAGTTGAAATTTCATGAACAATTCATGAGCTCAATTTGTCGTAATATGAAAACCCTGCCTTCTCCTAAGAAAGTATGTTTATTCGGAGAAAATCATGATGGAGCGACTCTTTATGACGGATTTAGGGAAAAAACCACAACAAAAGTTTCGGTTAAAGACTATTGCCATCCTGTATTAAGTTTCATTTAAAACAGCAAGACTTGTGTGGAAACAGTCCACATCTAGGAAGAACATTGGTTCACGATTGCGGCATTGTGCAGAAAATTCCTCCTAGGTCTTGAAAAACCGCACAAAATTAGCAGCAACCTAGGAATGAAACGGAATTTTGATCAATCCAAGACTTCCGAAAACTTCCGGTTTTTTCGCCATTTTCCGGAAGTCGGAACTCGGAAGTCGGAAGTCCAAAAAAAAAACACCGGAATAACGGAAGTTTCGGAAGTCGGAAGTCAGAATTCCGCTCATCCCTTACTTCGGTCCGGAGTCTAGTGGGACTAGGTCTAGCAACTCATCCTTCACCATGTCATCTTTACCGGGGTCATCTGGCAGACCAACCAAAGTCGAACATTTAACCGGGCTCGGGACTCTCAAAGGGTCACTAACTCTAATTCGAATTCCTCGTCCACTAGCAACTTGTCACCTAACGTGACTAGGAAACCTAACCAGTTCCCACACAGATTGACATCTTCAAATTCACAGCAAAACTATGTTCTAGACGATCTTCCTCTGTCCGCAGTAATGCGCTGATTGGGCTGCTAAGGTCATATGCTCAGCAATGAGCTGACGTTCCCATCTCAACCTCCTCGGAATGCTCGCTTCTTCCACCTGTTCTTGGTACTTCGAATCTCCGCTTTTTTTTGCACGCAATTCTTCAAACACACATGGTCATAGCACGGCTGATCTAAATATAATATATGTCATACTTGGAATTCTGACATATTCTCGTAAGTCCTGCGGGGCACGAAATGCAGGCAATTCGAATTATGTTTGCAGTTTGTGAACGCTTACAACCGAGAGCACAAATGAGATCTCCAAAGAGACCATCAAGATTGTGCGGCGAGAATGCACCCTAAACACGCGAACTTTTCAGGTGTAAAGCCTATGGCAATCTCTGCCACCCACTGCTGATAACCTCTCTCTTGTTTTTTTTTAAATGAAGAATAGGAAAGATGGGAGGACGACCGCAGGTGGGGAAGGGGGGAGATGACCATAGACTTTGAACTGGACGTATTATGATGCTGCATTCATGCTGTACATTTATAAGTAGTTGGCAATGCAGCGCTAACTTCATCGCACATGATATTGGCAGAGATTGCTGTACTGGTGCTTTTATGGCGTACACAACCTTTTCGTTAAGCGCTCTCCACAATTTTCACCTGGATAGAAGTGTCCAAAAACTGGTGCAGTTTTTTTCTAGTAAAGTAGCACAGAATCATCCTTCAGCATTCGATCGTTCTAGAAAGAATTCCAGCTTCCTCAAACTCATCAGGTAGTTATAGTACTGCTTCAAAAAGTTGGAAACGACGTTGAGCTATCCAAGGCAGTTGCGAAGAATCCAATCCTTACACCGTAGGATTCAATCCTTACTCACTCTTCCTTGATCTTGCTATTGGAGTTCAGAAAGCATAAAGGATACTTTGCACGGTTATATATGTTATGTGGTGGCTTCGACATATTTAGGAGTGAAACTCTGAAGTAGTGAAAGGTTATTCAAATGTAATACATTCAGACTCATCAAATTGTCGCGAGATCACAAGATGCTGCTCTGTCTCACGCTCATCCGTTTGAAGGAACTCTTTGACTCCGTTGAGACAGACTTAGGCGTGGAAATCCTGGGCAGCCAGAGTGTACCTAGTCAATACATCAACATATTTCATGAGCTCCACAGCAACTTTACAACCAGAATCTCACCACTCTACGACGACATCACCATCGACGTCAGCAGAGGGGTTCGACAAGGCGACACAGTGTCGCCGAAACCATTCACCAGATCGTCCTTATAACATCGAGCATCAATCAAGGGAAACGCATTCTCGCCGACTTCGACGACACGGGGTGAAAGATTTGTCCTCATTGAATCTTAAACAAAGGTTCTTGACCAAATATTCAACACTATAGTTCTTCCTGCTCCATCGTGCGCTTTGGGAATTCAGGCGCTCCGTAAGGAGGATTTGAATGCGGTCAGCGTCATTGCGCCACCATTCCGATTGTCAGAATTCTCCAAAAAGCCCTTCAAAGATCATCATCATGCTCTTCGAGTCAATCTTGCAGACAAGATTCGTTGGAAGCTCTGGCACGCGGAAGGGGAAGGAAGGATAACTACCGTCTGCACGGTGCACCGAAAGATCGACGGGAGTCGAGGAAACTTGCAGGAAGAGCAGGGTCCGCCTCCGAAATTTCACATACGGCAAGACAAACGCGCTCTAGAATCTACTGTTCATTAAAAAACATATCCACAGACAAGCGAATTCACACGTTTCACTTCAGGTTATCTCTCCACTTGGCAACAATCAATGATCTTCTTCATATCCACTTCGCATCTTCGTCCATATCCTTTCACCAACACACCGTATCTGACCAAAAGATGAATGCTTGGATGGATGAGTGGTATTAGATAGCAAAGTTCATTGGAACCATTGAGAATGGATATATACCCGCTGTGTTTTCCGTTCCCATGGTCAAATATATGCACTGTACATGAGCCGAGAAATTCCTAACTAAATGATCCATTTGAGTTACACAAACGTCTATAAGCGATATTTCCTGTCCCGACTCATTAAGCAGAGGGCGCTGAACCAGCTGCGAAAAGGAGTGGCCTCCACATAGAATTCACTAGTCAACCAAAGAACCTGGTGATAAACGCGGAAGTATGACCAGCTGCCCTTCGGCCTTCACAAGGTCCCATCGATGTGTGGACGTCTTCTCATCAAAGACTACTTTGTTGCGACTCACTTTGCAATGCCGTTAAATGACAGTAACTCATGGAATGGCCAGAAGGATGTTGTTATTCATGTATTGGTTGGGGAATAAGTTCGTGCAGTTTTTCGTGAGAATAGAAACCACTGTTTCGCAAGAACAGTACCGGTCTTACTGAATGAGTTTGTATCTCTTCTCCTCCTCTACTAAAGTTGCCAGAGAGCGCAGCCGCTTTGTTCTAAGTCTAAGAGAAGTTGCGCTGCTTGAGACCACTCAAATTGTCCGACACTACAGCTCTTGTATCATACTTCATGGAATGCGTTAGGAATCTAACAAACTCAGTGGTATATGACTTCTACAGACCTGTGGAGATGATAGTAGTAGGAAAAGATAGTAGTAGCATCCGAGTTTTCTGGTAATTGCCTTAGTCGAATTTATGCGGAAAAGTCGAGCATGCCCATCATGGACGACCACTTCACCTAGACCATTATAAGGTTTTCAATAGAATGCATGAGATTGTCGTTGTTAGTTAGCATCAGTACTGATTCTTCCTTGCAAGTGTAGCAACCGTTGTTGATAGTCGTCGTGAAGTTCCACAAACATAGCGTCCGGAACGAGGGACAACTTCGAGGTCAAAGTTTTTCTGTATAAACTGGGGAGATCATATTTTTGTCATCCTTTCAGTGATAAAGGTTTCTTTATGGACGCCCTTTATATCAGTAACCTCTTCAGCCACATTTGACCAATGATTGAAGTCGAACGGTAGCTGGTAGCGGAGAGGTTCATTCTTCTTGAATTGGAGATTTCATTTCCAAGCAATAGAGAAAAAAGCGTTTTGACACTGTTTCGAAGTCCAAATTTCCGTGAGAAAATAAATTGAAAAAGCCGCACGAACGTATTTCCTACTCCAATAAATCACCTGTGCGTTTCTTTGCTGTACGCTCCCTTTACCCTCCTCTCATAGCACTTCGCTCCAAAGCAAGGTTCCAGCGAGCTTCTGGTTACAGGACCGACAAGTCACAATGGAAACAGGGGCAGATATGAATGTACAACAAGTTTGTGCAAACATCTGGTGTCATCCAAAGACAATGCACAACACTACTACCCCTAAGATATTCTGTAGCGGTTGCAGTCAAGCAGTTAGTTTTAGCTCCTCAGCAAACTCTTCCTTGTTGTTGGTCTCCACCTTATACCGCTTGACTCCATGAGCTTCCATGATCCTACTATGAAGGGTGTTAATAGAAAGACCATGGTGCCTGTGTAACACAACTTTGAATTCTGGTGCGGAATCTCCGGTGTGTATGTGTATACCATCGTATGTTGCCTGCATAAGCTGTTATTGGGGTAGGTTTGTAGGCGCTCCAGTCCTCGACGATGTTCATCCAGCTGCTTCCTCAGCGGCCTTCCACTTTCTCCACTTCTTTCAAAAAGCCATTGACAAGGATGGATGATCGACCCGATCTTGGAGTATTTTCCAGGCTCCCAGCTCCACATATTTACAATTCTTGAGAACCCTTGAGCTGTCAGTGATTCGGAGGGAATATCTCTACAAATGTGGCACCTATGTTATGGGTATCGTCCTTCATCAATCGTCCGAATTTGAGCTCAAAAGCAGAATTTTACCTAGTACCATACAGCTCACGGACTTTATTTCATACCTAGATCACCAACGTTGTGATACGAAGCCCTAACAAAAATCTTGTGGATAGCAAGTTCGGTGTAGCAATACTCATAAGAACCGCAGTAGAAGAGAACACAACTGCGTGAAGCAAACCAACGTTCAACAGTGAACAATGAATTGCTAGCTGCCCCGGAACCTTCACACATAAGTACCTAACAGCTTGTCGGAAAATAATGAAAAAAGGAGGACTGCTAAAGGGTCAGCATTCGCTGTGAAGATTTACTTACGAGCTAGTCTCGAAATAATAGAACATTTGAGAATCGTGCGGGTAAATTCAACCCTTCTATCTTTATGGGTTCGGTAAACTGGTGCCAGGTTTGTCTGAGGATATATATATATTATATATTATCATGACTTATAATAAAGCGCTTACTCTGTGTGTCTGTAAGTGTGTGTGTGTGAAACGAAATTCCCTGATTGGTCAGTGATGATGATCGCGAGGTCTACTGTATGATAGAGACGGGTATGGTGAGGTTCAGAGACTGAACAGAAGCTCTAGAGGGTCTGGAAGGTGAGGATGTGTAGTGCTACGGGTACAGCAACGTGATAGGGGTGTGCCGGCGCCAGAAGTAGGCAGGCGCTCGTAGACGGGTAGAACGGTGTGTTCAGGGTGCGCCTGTGCCCCAAAAGTGGGGGAACGCCTAGGGACGGGTCCACCGTTGTGATAAGGGTACGCCAGCGCTCAAATTGGGGGGAGACGGGTCCGCCGCTGTGATAAGGGTGCGCCGGCGTCCTAAAGTGGATAAACGCCTGCGAACAGGTCGACAGGTGGAGAAGAGGTGCGCCGATGCAATGAAGCGAAAAATTACTCTTAATCAGGTT
>JARK01001353.1:1332287-1369445 GCA_000688135.1 Ancylostoma ceylanicum | reverse complement strand
AAACGTGAGAAAATTACAGCGAGAGCTCCATTTGTCTTCTGGATGGAATGTGTTTCAACATCTACGATCAAATAGACGATACAAACAAGTGAGTGTTGAATAATTCATGAATACAACGACGTAATGACGAATACATTGAAGACTGACCATTGTTCGCGACATTCGCTCCAATAGGCTTAGGATGTCCAGCATTTATCTCAAACCACCGCAGGGTGAGTAATCAATCGATATTATCGAGGTTCGATTTGAAGAGATCATTGAGCGTAAACCAAGATTGTTATTAATCTTTTATTAACGTTTAACGTTTTGGCGTCTTCGCCTTCGTCGTGGTCTATCGTACAGCAAGACCGGTAAAGTAACGAACCTCCTGGGATCCAGGAATTTTCCTCGGATATTTTCAAAATTAGCATTTGTTCATAGTAGGCAAGTTTCCAGGGAGGGAAAAGGCACAATTTTTTCTATGTGATTCGTCTCCAGGTTTCACGGGCAGCGCGCATAACTCTGACTCAAGCATCTTCCAAATCACGCACATATCTGGTAAAAACTGACCAACAACTCATCACTTCGGCACGACGGGCCTGACCCGGCCTAGCAAAGCTGGGTCGTAGTTTTGGCGCTCTTCTGCAGTGCAATGGACAAGGATCGATCAGGATGGATGCCCTGGATTTTAGCAAACCTATCTGTAAGAATTTTAATAAATTCTGGGTGTGCGTTTGATAGATCTGGATCAATTTTCTGCTATTGGGTAGGGGGAGGGGATGGGTTGCGGTGGAGCAGGGCCCGTATCCAATATACTTTATCCAGTCGGATAAACACGCTCTAGCGGATATGTTACAGTGGTTTCGAGAATCTGCTATCCAATAAAAACATATCCTTGGATATGCAAATCCACTCGTTTCACTGCTGGTTATCTTTATCCGATCGAATTTCACATTATAACGATCCATGATCTACTCATCCTTCATTTTGTGTTGACTCTCGCGGAGACATCGCACCTGCGTCAAGAAATGATCACGTACGTAGATGGATGAGTTATATTGGATAGCAAAGTGGATAAAAACCAATGGGAATGGATGCATACCCGCTATGTTTCCCTCCCATGGTCAAATATATTGGATATAGCTCCAGATATAACCTGGACATCGTGGATCGTGGGCAATCTAGGAGTCTCAGGCATACGAAAACCGTCCCAGATATAACCTACCCAAGTCGGGTTATTGGTGGTGAAGGGAGGTTGTGACGAAGAACGAGTGGAGTAAACAATGCTGTAGTAAAGTGTAAATCTATGTTATATTAAAGTTTCGGAATGGGGTCTGGAAAAATAAATCAAACACAACGATTCGAATAAATCACACACTTTCGCGAATATTCGAATTAAGTATTCAATTTAGTGATTAATAGCAACAGCGTGGACACCAGCAAATGGATTGTGGACAAAGAAACACCTGTATTGAATAGTTATTCAACCACAATGATAGGTTTGTTCCAGTAATTTATGGTTTGGAAGTGGGAACAGATGAACGAATATTGCTTGAAAAATAAGTTATCCATAAACATCATTGAGATTACTCAGGGTAAACATATTAACGCTTGTATTGACTATGGGTAAATCTGGGGATGCTGCCAGGCTAGTCCTGTGTCTGAATACATCACTGATATTACCCCTGGTAAACACATTTGCGCAAATGTTAGCGTTGGGTAAGCTTGTGGGTGGTGTCAACACGTGGATCCTGGGTAAGTTCTATGATGAAGGGGCTAGGCCTTGGGGCCGCATGCATCGTTGAAATTACCCAGGGTAAACGTGTTATCACTGGTGTTGGAGATGGGTAAATTTGTGCTGCTAAGGGTGAATACAGTTCTAATAACCCGTTTACCACCACGGGTACCACGGGTAATCCCAAAGTTGCTCAATGATCCACATTACGTTAAGTAACCACTTTACTCTTTACGGATAGGTAATGCGTGACGCAACCGCTCATCAGCACCGAGGCAACGCGGTTGCGTGGCGTTCACCTACTCGTTCTGACACGGCCTGACACGCACCACTTGTATTTTATACGTCCTAGTGATCCTCTGTACAAGATGAGACACCACAAATATAATTTTCACCTCAATAATTACCTGTTAAGCTACTTGACCACTATGAAACAAGTTTTTTCCGTTCAGAAGAACTATTCCTTAGTGGAGCTGCCACAATGGATCGCTACGCGTCAGCCAAAGTGTTGATACTGGGCCTGGGAGGAGGTTACATGAACACACACCTTCACCATAACTTCCCCAAGGTAAGAAACATTTGCTCCCACTGTGGAAAATGTCTAGAAACCATTCTTCCTTTCAGATGGACATAACAGTAATAGAAATTGAACCTCAAATGCTAGAAATTTCCCGAAAATGGTTTGGGCTGACTCTGGATGAGCGACAACGGGTGATAATAAAAGATGGAGTACATTTTCTGGAGAACGCTGTGGCTGAAGGTATGGATCAAGATAAAACTAAAAAAACAGCTTAAAACTGAAAACTTAACAGAAGATTAAGTTTAAAAGTGTCTATGGCAATTTCCTAGAAATTTCCATTGTTCTATACCTAAAACAGAGTATCCCCTATTTTAAGGTCTTATCCCTCTTCATTTCTGGAAAAAATATTCATTTGATAACTTTAAAATTCCAAGATTTGGCACTTCAAAGGGTTGGTAGAGTCTCAACCAAGAAAGAGAATAAGGAATCAGAAAATCCTGGGAAAATGGGACAGGAAGAGAGGGGAAGATCACAAGAAACCCAGCGAATTCCACTGAACACATAAAAAAGTATCGAAAATATCGAAAAACAGAGTAAGAAATGAGAGCGGGGAGTAGAACCATCGACGACCCAGTCGGGTCAGGCTGTCCGGCCACGCGATTATTGGAGGTCAAAACGTGACAAACGTTGGGTGGGATGTGTGGCCCATGGAATCGTCCATTATTTTCACAGAAAAGATCCAGAGAAAAGAGGTGAAACAGAGGATACACACCTCTGGGATTCTTGAGAGCTATCCATTCGGGATTATGCAGTTGAAGCATGGTTTTACAGTAGATTTTAGCACCTATCCTACAATTCTGCTTGTAGCAGTAGTGGTCATAAGGCTAAAAGATTGGGGTTTCGAGCGACGAGGCCTCGTGGATTCATGGATGACTAGCACTACTATATAGTAACTAGAGTGTTGACCGAATAAAAATAGGATAAATTCAATTAACTTGCATAACAATTCAAAGGTCCATCCGAAAAATCGAACATTCCAGAAAAACAAATCCTTACGGCCCTTATTTTCGTTCACCCAAAAAGGGCTCTACTTTTCCAGAACATTTCAACTTGTCGTCTTGTTCGAAAACGAATATTCGAATATCGAATGCATCCAATACATTATTCGATCAGCACACTATTAGCAACTAAGACGCTAAAGTAAATTTAAAGAACTAGTCGTAAGAATTAACGATAACCTTGAAAAGTTCATTAAAAAATCTAATTTGTATAATCGCCATGTAGACTGAACACGAATCAGTGAAATCCAGGAAATTTTCCTGGAAGTGTAGCATTTAATAGAAAATTCTGAGTGAACTTGGTGCATTTTCTCATTACTCACAAAGTTGTTTTATTAGCCAGTTAGTGAAGTAAAAGGCTAGAACTTCCAAGGAGAAATCAGCCATAATTTAACGAATATTCCGATCAAAACGGCACATTCTATGGTTTTTTCTCATTTCAAGGCAGTGGCTCAACTTAGCATCCTTTCAAGATTTCTATGCGAAAAAAATCTTCAGGAAACGTTCATTAAAATGGTATACATGGTTCCTCAAAATGTGCAGAAAATTCCATTTTGGTACCGTTTTTTTTTGTGGAGAATTCGGAGAGCTCATTGAGACATCTGTCACAAAGAGACGCTAGGTCCCATCGATAAATACCGCCAGCCGCGCAGCACTGTAGGAGATGTCTTGAACTCTCTACAAAAAAAGGCCTGAGAAGATTTTTTTCTACAATTTTCCAAGAAATCATGTATACCCTCGTGACCATCGTCTCCTCGAGATTCACTTGAGTAAAAAACTCGGAAAAAGCTGTAAGACAGACCTGCCTGCCAACTTTACCGATTTTTTCATTGAAAGTAACTAGTTAAGTAATATTTAGGTCACAAATACGACGCGATACTCGTCGATGCGTGTGTGACAGATGTCAACGAATGGATAATCTGTCCTTGCGAATCATTTGTCAAGCATGAAATGGTGGAAAACTATGCTAAACTGCTCAGTGAAAGAGGTTCGTTGGTTCTACGTTACAAATCAGTACTTAACCAACCAATGAAGCATTTTATGGTCTAGACCCCGCCCCCGCATTTTTGGCGTATCCACCATTTATTTGTTGAATATTTATTCAAGTGTTCATTTATCTGCTGTATTGTTTACCTGTTTACTGTGTTAGTCTTTTTGACAGACTACTTAAAAATTGAAAAGGGCTAATTGTAAGTTAGGTTCCGCGCATTATGGCTCGGTATATTGACGCGTAGTACATAACGATGGAAATAGGGCGGAGCTGCTGTCGTATGATTGGTGCATTCAAATATCTACTTCTACATATCAGGCTCGGTCGGCTTCCTTTCATGGACGAATGCACCATGTGTGATATATACATGAATAAAAATAAATTGACAGATTTGAAAATCACCGAGGACAAATTGCTACCGCGCAGCGGAAAAAATGTCCTAGAATGGACCAATCATACAAGTGCAGCACCGTCCCTTTCCCCTCATAATGCACCACACCCTGTTTCAAACGTGTATCGAGAATTCCTGCGCACTTTTTGCAAAGACCTTATCCGTTACATTTTTGCAACCAATAAAACTTTTCTTACAAAATTTCATTCACCCGTTGTGGGCGGGGCTTACGTTTGCACAGATAAGCACTTGAAATCAGGACGAGTCTGACAGACTCCGTGCAGTTGCTGTTTTCATAAATTGACAGGGATGCCTGAAATGTTACTTTGGTTCTCCACGAGCCATATGCAAGCCAGAAGCCTTCACTGAGCGAGGGTTGTGCAGGCCAAAATGTACCACTAAGGGGTGGAGCTTCTGCGCACCAGCCAATTATAGACGAGCGGCTTTTCGAGTAATAAAATGTGAAGACTTCCAATCTTTTTAGGAGCGTTCATCGTAAATGTCTTGAGCGTCCGATATACTTCCAAATCTGTTGGTAGAGAGGTAAAAATTAGGTGGTTAATTTTTTACTTTGGAGTAATTTCCTCAAAAGGAAATTCAATTTCAGCTTCGAAACATGTTCAGTGCAGCGTTCAAGAATTGTATTATCAAACAATCACACAGTGAAACCAATACGGTATGGATCATAGTTTCCGTGTCATCAGATGTGAATTTCGCGGGTGGGGAGCGTTATGCCTGAAGGGGCGGAGCGTCCAGGACCTATGATTGGTCAATTTACGAAATCAGCCAATCACAGAGCTCGGCCGTTGCTCCCTCCTCAGATGTAATGCTCTTCAACCGAATTTCGCTCCAGGACCTAGTTTTCGTCGTTTAGGTTATGACGTGTACACAACAGCCACGACCAAGGGACTTGGACCGTCAATATGAGGTGTTCGCAGAGTACAAGAAGTATGGAGGAAGAGTTAGCGAGCTGATCGATGCGTGATGGGATCCGATTCCAACGCGCGCACGAGTTCTCTACGTAAAAAAGCCAAAATAGGATTGAGATTGTTATAAATACCAATATTTTGCTAATCACAATGCAATTGCTCTGTTTTTTTTTTCTACAAAAAATCCATGTTGTTTTTTCTTCCCTACTTGTTGTTAGTTTTCCAAATAAATATTTTCAAAAGTATTGTCCACGTAGATGTCATCCATAAGACCGCCAGCACACTCCTGGGCTTGGATGCATCATTGAGATTACCCAGGGTAAAAGTGTGGTGACGATGGTTAACTTGCATGATGTTAACGCGTTTACCCTGGGTAATCTCGATTATGCACGCAGCCTCTGAACGAGTACTGCAGGCAGCATCACTATCGTCCCCTCGGCTTTACTCTTGCTACGCGATTCCTATAAACTACATACAATAATTGATTACTCCAGTGAATCAATCGCGTGATCAGATCAATCAATATTACCAGGATTTTCCATAAAACAACAAATCAACCCCCTCACCTCGCCGTCCTTGCCTCAGCATCGTCTCAGCTTATTGTTAGCTCTCGCCGTTGTCCTCTGCGCCCTCCTGTACATATCATTTACTGTTACTCGCTCCCAAACATAATCAACCAATCACAACATTCCATTTTAATCAATGGTTGTTGGCCACGCCCCTACTCTGACGTCTGCACTCTCACCTCTCACGTTCACTAGAAACTGATAATCACAGAATATCTATTATCAGTCTATAAGAAATACCATTTCTTCTCATTGCCAGGAGAACTCGTCCGCAAGCAAAACAGAATAAAACAATAGTTTCATATATCTTCTATCAACACTGACAACGATGATTAACAGCAACGTCTGAACGACACGTTCCATAACACAGAATTGATCAATAATTATAGTTATTAATAATAATATTAACAGCTTAAAGCTAACTTCTTGGTTAAAAAAGACGTAAAAATGCATCTAATAAAGCATTTCAGCACCGAATGAGTAGATCATCAATGATAAAAATCGATATAAAAGGTNATTAAAAAAGACGTAAAAATGCATCTAATAAAGCATTTCAGCACCGATTGAGTAGATCATCAATGATAAAAATCGATATATAGAAGGTATTCAACGTACGCAATACTGCAGACTAGCAGTAGTCCGCAGCTTTTGAGCTTGTCACAGAATTTACGTAATTTCACGGAAATCGGTTGATACGTCAGACCCGGAGCAATGAATGGTAATGAAAGAAAAACGATGGTGAGAAAATGTGTACAGGTATGCACATATGGCAACTAGTAATCAATAATTGATTGAGAAATAAAAACCAATAAATCGTCTTCTAAGCGGCTAAGTCGTCTTGGCAAAGCGCCAAATATGCACTGACGAAAATCGTGCACGTGACAACTCGTCCATTTCGATCGTATAACCCGCAACGGCACCCTTTGACAGAAGTTCTCTGGATAGAAAATTGATAAAATCGGTGCTGAAAATTTGCAAACTCTGCGTCTCTGCCTCATCACTCACCGCCTCTCTCGATCCGTCCATTGTTGTCGGCTCTCACCGCGCTCTACTCGTCTGCGCTCTGCCCTCCACACGGCAGGGCCTTCTTTGCGACGGAGATCTTCCATGAGTGATTTGNATCTAAGCGGCTAAGTCGTCTTGGCAAAACGCCATGTATGCACTGACGAGAATCGTGCACGTGACAACTCGTCCATTTCGATCGTATAACCCGCAACGGCACCCTTTGATAGAAGTTCTCTGGAAAGAAAAATAATAGATCGGCGACGAAAATTTGCAAACTCTGCGTCTCTACCTCATGACTCACCGTCTCTCACGATCACTCCACTGTTGTCGACTCTCACCGCGCTCTACTCGTCTGCGCTCTGCCCTCCACACGGCAGGGCCTTCTTTGCGACGGAGATCTTCCATGAGTGATTTGTTCACGGTTTCCTACAGACATCCAGAATTAGTGTGACGTCACAAATGGAAAAAAATCAATAACCTACCGCATCGCTGGCGAAATGGACAAATATCTTGGTTTTTCCGTTGCGTAGTTCTGCAGTGTCACGCGAGACGACTAGAGTGAAGTGAGGCAGAGACGCAGAGGTCAACGACTGTGGAACTGGATCAGGACGGACCAAGTGGCGTTCCCAGGATGTGCCAAACACTCGCCAACCAGTCTGTCAAGAGTTGCGTTTAGTTCATAGGAACAAACCAATCAATAATCGATCGAAAAATCGGCGCGCATACCTCATGAGCGGGTTCAATTATCGATTTTATGAGAGCTGATTCGTTAGCGGTTAATCCAGGCAGCGTTTCGACAGTGGTCTGGAAAAATTACGTATGGAAATTCTTCCAGAATGAACGAAAAAAACCAATTACCCACAAAAACTCACCATCCGTCCATTCGGCGTCAGCACAAGCAACTCATGGAATCCAGCGTCTTCTACGGCAAAAGTGACGTCATCCGACGGATACATCGAAGTGAATGTCTCATCCAGTAGATCAGAAGATGGCAGACTAGGCAGCTGAGAGAAAACCCGTAGTCGTGTCGGGAAGGAGGCGAGCGAGCGAGCGCAAACGCTATGGTGACATGAGAGGTGCAGATCAGAGGAGGGCAGTAATGAAGGAGAAAGGCCGGCCAATCGGAACCATGATGATAGGTCTGAAATGAAATGTTCCACGAACGCATGTCGCTCGTTGTCGCTTCTGTCGCTCATACACGTCGTTGTCGCTTACACTCGTATGTCGCTTATGCACGCTTGTCGGTTGTATACTGCTGCCGCTTATGCATGCTTGTCGTTTGCATACTTTTGTCGCTCACGCACGATTGTCGCTTATGTACGCATGTCGCTTACCCGCGCGTTTCGCTTATGCACATTCGTCGCTTATACATATACTTCTGTCGCTTTCCCACGCATGTCACTTATGTAGGCATTCCGCTTCCAAGCTCACGTTACTCATACACCATGGCGCCTACCATTCATGTCGCTTGCACCCGCATTGGGTTCGATCTCGCTCTCGCTCGCTAGTCACAATGACTCTCTCGCTATAGCTCACCTCTATGTATCTGCATTAATTTTAGCATTTGCTCGAGTATATGCTATTTAAACTCGTAAGTTTGGTACTGTCACACACTGGTAGCACCCACCTACAATTAAATGTCGCTCGCTGTCGCACGGATTGCCTATACTTCGCGGGCATCGCTCTCCCGCCCTCTGAGGCTTGCATACCCCCTTCGTTCAAACTTTCGCGTGAATCGCCTGTCTATAACTTCCCCCATACTCACTATGACAGTCATTCAGTCAAGCCTACCTGTTGGTATTAGAGGAGCCACTTCGATCGCTTCTAATGCAAATGGATCCACAGATCGGGTAACGTCGTCGAAGTGAACTCGTCCAATGTGGGCGGGACCAAAGGACATGTAGCGACCAATCACAGTGTCATACGGTCGAGAGTTCGGCATAATAACGACGGATAGTTCGGGAATATCGACACCTAAAATGGAGGTATAAATAATACAAAAAGGTTTGAAACCGTTTCCACCGTTTCGAGCCAGATTTCATACCTGGGCTTGCAGGTAAGCCACGCCCACTTACGGACATTTTTCGCATTTTTCACCATTTTAACAAACAGGAAAGTGCACAAGTGGTTTAAATAATAAATAAAATAGTAAATAAATAAAAAAAAACATAAATAAAATGAATAGCAAATATTTAAAATGGATAAATGAATAAATAAGACCGTGGGACAAGCGGATGAAAAGGAAATTAGAAGCGTGAGCAGGCAGATCACTCACCACCACGATATCCTAACGGGATCCACAACGACCCTTGGGTATCAGCGATAACTCGTCCAAATGGATCACGATGAATCTCTTTCTCGATTCCAGACTCCGTTAAGACATATCTGGAAGAGGAACAACTCATTATTCAACCCAGACAACTCGTCCAGACCCCGCTCCAGACAGGACAGTCATGACCCATCCACAGCTCCTCACCTCAGACTGCTTTCATCGTCCAGAGCCAACGCATATCTGTAGCCATCGCGGCTCATGGCGAATGCCACACCCTCTTCCGTGTACAGTATTGAGGTAGCAGAGGAATCTGAGGATGACTGGAAGTGTGAAACCCGACGAGGCAGATGTGGCAGCGCATAGTATAGTGAGTAGGAGACCTGAAGAATGAGGAATTGAGGAATTGAAAAAAGGAAACGAGGTAAAAAGGTACGAAGGGAAAGAAAGAAGGAGAAAGAAAAAAGAGAAAGAAAAGAAAGTTTGACAGCTAGTCAGGGAAGCAATAGTGACCTACCGCTCCATTTCTGTAGAAAACCAGTCGATTCTGATAGTCGTACTCCATTTTCACATCAATCGACGGTCCTCGCGCTCCAATCAACCTCCCGTAGCCGTCCATTTCGAATGACACATCACCTAAACACCCACTTAGATGTACTACAACTACAGTAGTATATCTTTCCGCACAAGACCAACCTCTCTTAATAGTCCATCCATTCCCATCCAGTGCATATTCCGCTCGCCCAGCCTTTTTTGGCACACCACCGGCATGCCAATCAAATGTCATATCATTCACTAACAACGGCCGGCTGTCGTCATTGTAGGTAAACGACCACCTTCAACAAGACATATAGACATAATCCAGAAACCCTATCCAGAAAATGACAACCTAACCAACCTCTCCTTTCCATTCATTTCACAACTAGCCAGTCTGCCTTGCACATCAAACGTCCTCTTCTCCGCGAATTCCCCGTTTATAGTCCGCCACATGTTCATAGTCGCTCGCCCAGCAGAGTCACGTGTTGTCACCAATGACAGTCGGACGTCACCAATTACAATTTTCAGCGAAGATGGACTTCTGTACGCATCCAGAGATGTCTCATGCATCATCTGAACAACATTTTGGTATAATGGTATCCTACTAACCAAAGTGGGCGGGGCTACAAACCTTGAATCCTTGGATTCTAACCATAGTCGATTCACGTAGAATCTGATATCCGGCAAACGACGACATGAACGCGGTCCGATCGTCATAGGTCAGCTGGAACCACATAACAACTTTACGAAATAAATAACAAGAATGCTCCCTAAGTCGCTTTCGTGGGAGTGGGCGGTTGGGATTTAGCGGTGAAGAGAAAAAACGCGAACGAAAACGCCCGAAAATAACGCCAAACGGCGAGTAGGCGGGGCCTCCAGTCGAAGGGGCGGGGCCTCTATGGGCGCGGACGAGTTGTCCATGATATAGCCCGTGCCGCGATTGATCAATTTATGGCTACACATTCGGATTATGATCGGTTAGCGGGTATTATGCGTGAATAACGATAATCTCTTATCACAATTTTGCCTCAATATGCAAGGAAACCTCACCTGTATCGGTTCTACCGCAGTACCAGCTATCACTGCTTGCACGGATGTCGGCCTCATTAGCTCGTCATACTCCACGGCAAACGATGAATCGCGCCAACTAAAACAAATCAATTTTTACTCTTTTTTTTTTAAACACAGTAACTCTGATTCCTCTACTTCTCTGCTCTCTAAAAAATCAGTCATAGACGTAGAGTCTCACCCTTTCCTCGTCATTCTCCGTTCACTTATCGATACTGGCAGCGGTCCTTGCCAGGTAAGGTTGACCTGATGTTGCGGAGAGGTCACTGACGAAACATGGTCACCATTGTAGGAGTACGTTGTCGCACCTCCATCACATACTTCCTGGAATCAATATCAATCAATAAAGATCAATCAATCAATAAATCCATTATAGAGCTATATCCAGCAGGCCACTGTATCACTTGTGCACTAACCTTGACAACTCGCCCATACTGATCATATTCCTTTAAAACGTGATGCTGTTCATCTGCTGTTAGCCACTCTAACAGTCGGCCTTCACTGTCTTCAGCAGCTACAAACGACTTCTTAGTGAATGGGATCCTGAAATTTCAAGGATTTCGCTGATAGCCGAACAAAAACCGCAGACAAGTAAAGAATATTTCAAGATGGCCATCTCGATTCACCTAAGGTGCGGAAAAGAAACTGAAAAAAAAAACGAAGAAAAAATTTTATCTGCAAGGTGACTAGATCTCACAGTGGAATAGATGTGTATCGATTTTATCGATTTCTACATAAAAATTACCTCCGCTTAACCACTCGTCCACTACCATACGGCGTTGCAGAGAAATGATGCGTTTCAGCCGCAGGGGTTGTCAGTTCACGCAGGCGTCCTCGAGAATCGTACTGAAAATATCGATCGATTGATATCGATTGCATATTGATCGATATCAACAACTGGTATAAAAATAAGGAAAAATCCTCAGTAAAATATGGAAAATGCTAAGAATGGCTCTTAATTAAATTGCGCACACATAGTACCAAACTGCGGTTCAATGGAATTCTTGTATACATTCTCGTGCTCTGATTGGTCGATTTTCAAGCCAATAAGGTGATAGAACGTGGTGCGCTACCATTGGCCCGTGGAAAAAAATCAATAAAACAATAAAATAAGGTCAAATTTCTTGGCGTAACTGACCTTTAACGAATACTTTAGCCCTCCAGGCAGCTCTACTGTGGCCGGATGTCTCAATTCCTTGCTATAGGCATATTTTGTGCTAATCGCACCCTTCACAACTCGCTCCACGATGCGATTCTGGCGATCATACGTCACTTGAGTGCTGCGATTGCCCCATATAAGCTCATTTCTGTAAAAACACACACTACACTTAATTCTACGCCAATGAACAAAAAAAAAACTCCACCAGCCCATGCACGATTTATGGGACACTCACCTCCTCCCCAGCGAATCATAGCGGATAGTCAAATTCGCTAATCGATAAGCTGGCTCCAGATCCATCACAGCTTCTTGGGCGATTGTCTTCAACTCTCCACTATCCATGTAAGTCAAACGCAGCGTCTCATCCTCGGATTTAGCGCTGATGACGTCACTCCTTGTGACTCGATCAAAAGTGACTGAGAAGGCATTCACGCCGTTTACCTGTATACAAACTCATCAAATACCAAAGTAGAAACGGTAAGAAAACAAAGAAAAAATCAATATCCAAACAAACCACACGTTAGTCGAGCAGACAGTAGGACATTTGTTGGTTAGTCACGCAGAGAAATCAACTATTAGAGCAAACTGGTAAGCAACCGCTCACACGTGTCACCTTAGGGAACCGACTCTGGACTATTATGAGAGCATGATTCGAGGGAATAAAAGTATTTCTGGGATAGTAAGGATGAAACTAAGCAGAAGCAGACACCTGTGAATGTGATTGGATAGAGCCGCGCACTTAGCCCTAGTTATTATTGGTTGAAAAAAATTAGTTGAGAAAAAAGAGCAAAGAAAGGTAGTCTGGAGGTTATAAAAATTTTTCAATGGGCTCACTAATCTGGATTCGTCAACCAGCAAAATGTCCGTCAAAGGACTACTAGTTAGTACCATATAGTACTCATGACAACGCCTACCAAGAACAGGCTTAGAAAGGTCAACACCGCCCCATTAAGGTAAGGCATTTAAGAAGTTTCGCGCATCTAGTGGCCGCATGCATTACGATATTACTCTGGGTAAACGTGTTAACATCACCCAATTTATCCATAGTCAAAAAGGACACCAACATGTTCACCTTGGGTGATCTCAGTGATGCATTCGGTGTAATATCACTGTAATATCATACATCATCAAAGTTACCCAGGGTAAACGTATAAACGCCCAAATTTACCCATAGCAAACACAGTAAACATGGGCATCAGCACGTTTACCTTGAGTAATCTCAGTGACGCATCCAGTGCCAGCATACATAATCAAAGTTACCCAGGGTAAACGCATCAACGCCCAAATTTACCCATCGTTAAGATGTGGCACCCAAATTTAACAATCGTTAACGAGGTCGTTGACACGTTTACCCTGGGTAATCTTCATGACGCAGCATACCCACGTCTAGTGCTATCGGTGTAGTGGTCTAGGATCATAGCAAGTAGCATCCCGGTAACACCATCGGCTTCACGTTTGATCCACGCTATCCAGGTGAACAGTCGGACCGCGCACAATCAATACGTATCAAAAGCGAAGGCGCACGATCAATGGTAGTGCTTGGTGCCATACTTCTCGAGAGCTGCATTTTAGAGAAAGTATTCTGCTAGATAACTATGACTGAGAAAGGGCTAACAGACCAGAAAAGATCCAGAAAAGCGGTTAAGCATGTTGCCAAAGTACGAAAGAGAAAGAAGCCAAAGCACATGCGTTTAAGCCATATCAACAGGACATCAAGCCCCACGCGGTTAGCACTCGCGTCAGCAGTCACTACCATCCGCTCGACTAACCCTGGGTCGAGCGCCAACCTCTGCGATTCGACGCTCAGCTCCGCCGCGTTTCACGAAAGGACGCCAGTCAAAGCGTGAAGTCAGGGAACGCCGTGAGGGATTCTGGAAAATTAAGCTAGACGCTGATGTGACGACATCTTCTAAACATCAAAACTCACCTGAATCGCATCTACCGTGGTCTTCATCTTGAGAATACTCGTCTCTCCATGGGCAGGATGAGTTTGGGCATCCAAAAGCGATGTCATACCACCATGAGTTACCGAGAATCCATCATCCATGTAGATTATACGCGAAGGAGATGTACCTAATGAAACAATTTATATTGTAGGTGAAGCAACAGAAAAACTCTGAGCGAGAACTGGTCCCCAGCACACCTCCAGAGCCTCGCCGCATTTTATCAAAAAAAAAAATCGGCCGTCATGCTCTCCCCAACATCTTTCTAACCTTCAGCAGCAAAAAAAACGGAGCAAGGGTGGAATCATCTCGGAGACCAGTTCTCGCTCATACCTACAGAATCAAAACCACTAACCTTCATAAGCAACTTCTGACCCTCGCGACGAGAAAGTGGCAAAGTGAGCACCATTCCTGAGTACGGTTGTAATCACACGACCAGAAGACACCTTAACCAATGGAATTACCTCAGTGCGAGAATAGGCGACAGTAGGCGAACATGAGCGACTCAAGGATAGAACATTTACTGTCAGAGCAGAAATCAGCAGCCAGCAATTTTCAAGAGAGGTGAGAGATTTGAGGTGCAAAAAACACGACCATGAAAGTCGTGAGATGATACGATGATGGCGACGACAGGCGACAGTGGACGGGAACAAGCGACTAAGGGCGAGAATAAGCGACGGTTGGCGATAACAAGCGACAATGCGCGAGAGCGAGCGACGGTAAGCGAGAACAAAGCAGCAGTAAGTAAGAACGCTTGGAGCACATATACAAGAGGAAAAAACCTAATTGTTCGCTCAAATAGCTCAACGATAATGAGCGGAAATAGGCGACAGTAAGCGAGAATAGGCGACAATGAGAGAGAGCAAACGATAGTAAGCGGGAACTAAGCAGCAGCGACTAAGAACACTCGGAGACATTATACAAAAGGAGAAAACCTAACTGTTCGCCCAGATATCTCGAAGACAACGAGCGAGAATAGGCGACAATGAGCGAGAATATGCGACAATGAGCAGGAATAAGCGACAGTAAGCGAGAGCAAAACAGCAGCGAGTAAGAACGCTTGGAGACCTTATACAAGAGGAGAAAACCTAACTGTTCGCCCAGGTAACTCAAAGTAAGCGAAAAGCGGCCAATGAGAGGAGGTACAGGCGAATTTAAGCGAGACCAAGCGACAAAGGTGATAGAAACCTCATATAACGCCACTGTTCCATGACAGCAACTACTTACCTGCTCATCTCCAATCCTGAACTCTTCGCCGTCTCTCCGCATAACTGTTGCTTGTCCCTTCTCGTTGTACTCGAACACTGTTGCTGAACCGCCTTGCGACCGGGACACCAGCAAACCACCAGATAGGTAGTTCAATCGTACTGGTTCTGTAGATCAATTGCGCATTATTACCAATAAGACTTCTAAACCAATAAAAACCCTTGAAAATCCATAAAATCACTTACCGCTCGTGCCCGTCTGCACACTTTCGATCACTCCATCGTATATACTCGCAACCAGTACTGTACGCTGTCCGGACGGTGTCTCAATGGTGCAGTGCGATTCATTGGCGCGGATGAATCGCAGTTGATAACCACCGGCTCCGTGGATTGAAGTGAGACGTCCGAGGCTGAAACATACAGTAACCTTGGTAAATATACCGTAACCAGCAAGTGACACCACTAACCTAGTGTCTACATTGTAAGTGAAGTTATACAAAACTGCTCCAGTTATCAGTGATTGTGTCGATGTGTGGAGGCCATATCGATTGAACAAATACAACTAAACAAAATATCGATTGATTTTCTCTGAAGCGATGACTGACTACAGCCACCAACCTCATTCCTGTCCGCATCCACAACACTATACTGTCGTGAGACGGAATCATATCGCGCGACCCGCGGCACGACTCGTTTGACCTTTCCGTTCGCCGCATCAGCAACGTACACGCGACCAGCTGCGTCAACACTGACGGACGCTGGTGAGCTGAAGAGTGCCACTCTGGCCGACACCTGCGACGATGGTGACGCGTTATCGTCGCAACCGCACGCAGCCACGTCGCATGCGCAGGCGGTTTTCTGCCCAGCATAGACCGGAAAACTCGTCCGATCAGCTGAGAGGCGGCGGATCTGGAAAACTCCAGGATTTGTTGCCTCTTAAACTTTGCATAAACTGTTGCTATACCTGATTCAACTTCTTCCCGTCCGACTCAATGACATACAACGATCCGTCCGTCGCTGCTGCGATATCGCGCGCATTACGCAGAACATGTCGCGATGACACGTTTTGACACGTTGATAGAGCTCCTTCAATCACGAATCTAATAAGCCACGCCCCAAATGAAGAGCGGCAAACAACTGACCAATCACTATCTCCGCGGTGTCTTGGGCCCTGTCCAGCTGATATACAACGTTGGAATCCAGAACGAAAATCTGTCCCGTGGGTAAGTGAACCGACAGCGATGTGGGCCATTCCAACTGAATCGGAAAATCAATTATTGATTTTTCGCGTCACCATTGATGGCAATTCTAACCTGTAGCTTTGCCAACGAAAACAGTGCTCTATCGCAGGATGGTGCTCTATCGAAAGACGTATCACCAATCGAACGGATCGTACCAGTGGTGTCGATGACACGCAATCGTCGACCGTCGGTCACTGAACAAATCAATATCGATCGATAATGTACTTGGCACTTATTTGGTCAATCAGAGAATAAATAAATTCAGCACTATGATCTTATTTAGTTACGCAAGTATAAGAGTTAAAAACAATATTACTGGTATCATTAAACCTCAGAATATGGCGCATATTAGTATCCATCCCAAAAATCAATAAATCGATCTGCAGCTCACCGAACAGATTCCCTTGTCCATCGTAGGCAATCCCTTTCGGGAAGAATAACTGGGCATCGACGGCTGGTCCACCGTCACCACATGCGTCAGCCGCTGCGGAGCATGCGGTTCCATCACCAGCGAGCACCTACATTTATTGATTTTATCGATTGGCTCCAAGTAATTCAAAAGACTTCTCTCATTTTTCAATTTCTCAGTGGTTTTTCCACTACTGTTTCTCCAGGACAACTGTCACAGTACAAGTAATTTCGGTCTTTCATTTCTCTCAGAGAAAAAGACGAAATTCCATAGTTCTAAAGCAACACTTCACTATCTTACACGATTTTACACGATCTAACATCATCTGACAGCTCACCTCATGGTTGGCCGCAGGATCCACAGGCGAATGACTTGACACCTTCCAAATCTGCTTATGTAACGGCAGAGATATGGCCAGAGATCCATCAACAGGGCTTACTGCCAAGTAATAAGGATAGGACGTGTCAGGAAGGCTGAAACAACATAGATCACAAACTCTCATCCAACTTGGGTAACTGAACCACCTACCTCAAGGACAACACTGTAGAAATTTGCCCATCTGGTCCTACTCTCCTTATCAAATTGTGGTCTCCAACGAAAACACTTCCGTCTAGTCCATGAGCCAATGCGGATGGACGGAACAGGGACGCCTGTAAAGGTTACTGTAAGATTACTGTAATAGTTAAAGGCACACTACTCAAAACTCACATCAGTCGCTAGCCCATTACAGTTCTGACACTCCAATGGGCGGCGCTTATTTGATCCGACAAAAAGTTCCAGCATTGGCACTGCATTCGCTATGAATCGCCGACCGCCATTGCCCATTTCAAGCACACCTGAATTTTCAGATTTTTTGCTGAGGGGGCGGAGTCTCTAGGATGAACTGACCATTCACAGCGTCCAGATGATGATGGATGTCTACACTCCACGCTCCACCCTCTAGACGTCGTGCTCTCGCTCCTTCCATGAATATGCGTCGTTTCACCCATGCTATCTCAGATGGTCGACCGCAGGCCCGATATTCATAGCCGATCCGTACTAAACAAATGAATAAATAAACCAATTAATCGATAATCGATTAGGCAGCGAAGTAAGGAGATCACTAATCAATATTCTGGAAACTACAACAAAAAAAACCTCACCATTCGCGGGAACCATTCCGTGATCACTTTGTCTGTAGACATTTAGTTTATCCCATGACCATACATACGTCAAGTTCTCTGATGGAGCCAGCCTAGGAGAAATACTGATCAATAAAACTAATCAATAAAGATCGATAGAGAAATTATACAGAAAAACTGCATTTATACATAAAAAACATAGAAGCCCTTAAGGCACTCTTTTTTCAAAACTCTGGCCGACGCGCATGGTGCCAAATTCGAACGGTACTGACTCGAAAATCGATTTATCGATCGACTTCATTGATTTTTTTCAATTTACTTCCAATCCAAGCAGAAACATACCTCGTCATAGAATTTATATACAAAACATACAAACGGCATAGAATTTATACATATACAAAACATAGAAACCCTTGCGGCACTTTTTTTCGAAAATCTGGGCGACGCGCGTGGCGCCAAATTCAAAAGAATAACTCGAAAATCGATTTATTGATCGATTTTATCGATTTTTGTCAGGTCAGCACCAATCCAAATAGAAAAGTGCCTAGTCACAGGAATAATCCTCGGAGAGCAAAAAAAATTACACTGAATTTCCTGGGAGACTATTACAAAACAGTATTCATACAAATATTCGAATAGTCCAAATTTTTTTGCTATTCAAATATTCGAAAAATTCGAGAAGTGTAAAAAGTCGATTATTCGAACATTCAAATGCTCCACAGAAAAATTAAAATATCACCCTATAGATATAACTTTGGCGCTACAGGTAACGCTTGAGCTCAGCTACATTTTTCTAATTATGTATTATAGAAGCTTTCAGCACTAATAGCAGTTAATTACTAGTACCTTACTAATTAGTAAACACTAATAAATAAACAAATAATTCAAATGGAAAATTGCTACTCACTTTTTCTCGAACTTTCTCCCCGCGATATCCACCAGCACGTGAACTAGCCGAAGATCAGGATCAATCTTCTCAGGAAGTAGGCCTATGACAAGAATTGACTCCGATGCCGAGACTCTGGACGAGTCGTACACGAGTCGAACTGATGATCCAGGCAATGGTAAGCTTAAATGGCACAACTTTAAAGTCCTATACAACCGCTTACATCACTGTAAGTGAACTATGGGACGGCACCGCCCACCTCTGTAGCACACTTCTCGTGTCCACTATAAGAGTCGCCGCTGAGTCTCGTGCAGATGGAATTCCTTCTGTGGAAACGGTCCATTCTGGCCGAAGTACTGGCGTGGGTAGTGCTCTGTTGGCGACGGCACACTCTGGTCGTGCGTACAGCTCTCGCATCTGAATGGGGCAACACACTGGATTTGCAGTTCTTTTCCGGATTTTCCAGTGAACACACTCGAAACTTCGGGACATTCGAATAATCGATCATTCGGACAGAAAAAACATTGAAATTCCTCTTTTGCTCAGTAATCTACGACACATTGGAGGCATCTAAGGTTACTCTATCCTAGATAGGGTATCCCTAAACTATTTTTGTTAATACTATGCAAAAGTCAATAGTTACGGACTCAGAACATGTATATGTGCAAAGCATAGCTATAGATTAACAGACAAATATTCAGGTACACCACATGACACATCCCTGGTCAGCATCCCCAAACCACCCCACACCCAGTAATCACCTCATCCTCGCCTAATCCCCATATCGCTCCCTTCCCGCACTAAATCGCCGGGCGATCCCTGTTTCCGGTCACGATACCGTGTCCTAACCAGTAATTTTCCAGAGTACCGCGCTGGCGAATAACCAGCTGGATGGGGCGGTTGGCCTTTCATCCTCGGATCATTAGTTGAAAAAGGAGATATCCAATGAAGGGGCGTGGTCTGCCTGTACAGTTGTTCAGTCATTATTTACATCCCCTACTTTACCGCTCGCTATAGCCAGAAGGAAAGAAGTTGAAGAAAGCTTGAAAGTGAAAGGCAAGGATCAGAATAAAAATTTGGGTACAGCGCGTTATACCTGGAAGGGGCGTGAGACCGAGTTCTGTGATTGGTCGCAGACGTGAGTTGACCAATCGCGGTGCACGGAAACCCCGCCCTCTCCAGGTGTAACGCTCCACCCCGTAAAATTTAGAGAGAAGGTGTTCACAAACAACGAAAAATGCTACTTTCTGACCATTCAAGGATTAACATTCCCTGAAAAAATTAATATAAAAATTAAACAATGATTACCTCATCCCTAGCCATTCTTATCGGATCCACGATGACAATTTCGTTCGGAGGCACGTACACGCTTCGTTTTATGCGCTGAAAAGATAATTAAATCCGACAACTGTCACAGAAACAGACAACTGATACACAATGATTTGGAAATCTCAGATGGATGTTCTGCCGATCAAAGAAAGTTTTGGAATGCTACGTCATAATTCCTGGGGATAAACTGGAAAATACCGTTTAACCTGTAGATAATAGTGGACAGCAACATAGAATTTGTGACTTGAACCTTTCAAAAAAGCAAACTCTTGAACAATTCCGTCTCAGGAAAAAATCCCTACATACTTGTCAAAGTGTGGCACATAGAAACAAAACTATTCCATGTTTTTGACTAGAAAAATTTCTTTAAAGAATTTATGCGTGGTTCTGGAGGAAATTTCAGAGCTGCAAATAATTCAGAGATGAAAAGTATTTAGAAAAAGAAAAAAGTTTTCATTTGACTGTGTTTGGACTCTTAGCAGATTCGTTTATACTCGATCAAAAAAAAAAACAACTAAAGCATCGCTATGTACAAGGACAGGAAAAAAGACCAATTGGGCAAAATTTCTAGAAAATATTATAAAACACTAGAAAATGTGATGAAAAAAAATATGGGAATCAAAAAATCTTTCTTCTAGAAAAATTCCAAAAACCTACCTGAAATGGACTCCTCAAAAACTGCAGATTCACTGTACGACCACCATTGACGAGTAGATCAAACTCTCCATCCAGTCGAGTCAGTGTGAATCCATACAAAGGATTCGCTGCATCCGATACCTAAACCAAAGCTAGTGATTATCCCCTCAAATGACCACCAGTAAAGGCTACTAGTACCGTACCCTCACTCCTGGCAACGCCACTGTACTTGTGCTCTCACTTGACGCTCCACCATTCCAGACAACTCGTCCACGAATCACCGAAACCATGCTAGAAAATCAAAGAGAGCTCGTTTTAGCCTAGTTTCGAACAGCAAAAGAAAAACATCCTCTTGCCCCAGAAACACGTAACCCCTAATCAACGCTTGTGTCCTATAATTGCGCTCTGCCGCCACCTCATTTCTGGCCATAGTTCGCGGATGCAAATTCACGACAACATTCTAATCCGATCACCAACGTCACACAACAACCGCAACCGCGTAACGACCTTACGCACCGCAATGAGGCTGAAGAATCGCCGCCGCGTTGGCCCTTCCTTAGAGGGCCGGGAAGAGGTCACTTTGAAGACGACTACTTTCGAGACGATGCTTCAAATGATGAAAATGTCCGAATATTCTTTAAAAATCCTTGAAAATGGAAAAGTTGAGGGAAGGAAAACGCCTATTTTGTAACGTTAGATAGCCCCTATCACTAAAAAAAATTACTCCTAGTGTTCTAACCACATTTCTGACCAGAGAAAATTCGTGCTTCAGAAACAGAGACCAGTAATGTCCTGCAGGAGGATAAGGAGAGCTGCAGCACTTTTTTGAGTATCCCATTTTTACTGGGCTCCAAATTAAGTAATTAAATATATTAGATTATTCGGTTTTCATTCGACACTAAGCGTAGCTTCTGTGCTTCTTCTCGAGCACCGTATAATATAATTCCAGCAAGAAATAATTCCTAAACCGCTTCTAATTGGTCAAATCATGACAAGCTCCGCCCCTTTATATCCATTTCAACTAACGAGTTATACTAGCTTCGTACGCCTTGATTAAAGTAAAAGCCAATGCTCTAAGTACATAAACCCGAATAGATTCTGACTGCTGAGTCTGGATGCATCATTGAGGTTACCCAGGGTAAACGTGTTGAAATCCGTGTTAACGATAGCTTTAGGGAGGGTTACTCGTTTGCTCTGGGTAATCTCAATGATGCATCCTGATACTGGGTCAAAGTGCACCATTGAGATTACCCAGGGTAAACCTGTCCATGTCCACGTTAACAATGGGCAGATTTGAGGGCGTTACACGTTTACCCTGGGTAATCTCAACGATGCATACGTCCGCTGAAGCCTAAGCAGGTCCAGGAAAAAAACAGGTTCCGGCTCACCTTTCGTTGAACTGTGAATGATCCGAGTAGCTCTGCACCGAGTCATTCTTGATGATGAACGAAACACGCTAAAAAGAAAAAAAATGAAGGGAAAAAAACGAAAATTCGAAACATTTTTCTGGTATCTGCGAGTTATTCAAGAACAATCAAACAGTAATCCATACTTCAATCCAGAAATTAACACTTTGTCGAAAAACCAGTCCGCAAATGCAGAAAACAAACAAAATTCGACTGAATTTGACGCAAAATAGAACAAGCAACACTTCATAAATTCCTATTCTTCGTTTTTTTTCCCCCTCAGACTTCTCTATTTTATTATATCTACTCCTCATCCTAGAAATCTATGCAGGACCCACCTGATAGAAATTCGCATTCTGCACAGCTGGCAACCTTAGTAATACATCCACTGGCGCTGGTACTGCCGCACAAACTGCCTCTCTAGAACACTCCGAAGACGAGCAACATTCCGGATCGTCGCAATCCGTGAGGCCATCTGCAATATAACCCCTCTATATCAGTACTATGCACTTGGCCCCTGAAAACCTCGTCCAAACCCACCATTGTCATTATCCAGGCCATCTCGGCAGTCCGTCTCTATTGGTACTGCACAGTCATTTCCCGTGTAGGACGGTTGGCATACACATCGCCAGCCTTCAGCAAGTCCTTGACTGTAACGGCATTCACCATGGCCGGAGCACGACAGGGGACAGCCTTCTGGAACGGGGAAAACTTTCATGTAAGCAGTAAAACGAGGCTCCGGAACCCTCAAATTTCCTCCAGAACACCTCAACGAAATGAAACTTCCCTATTTTTGCGCAATAAAAAAAAAGATGGAAAACGCCGAAAATGTGTTCTTTCTATTGCGCAAACCCAATGAGCCGCAACCAAATCGGCACACATGGGTACACTCTAACGCAAGAGACGCAGACAACAAAACAAAAAAATTTGGACAAAAAAAGCTAAAGACAAACTCACCCATATAGCAATTCTCTCCATTCCATCCCTTATCGCATACACATGTACCATTCTTCAGGCATTTACCATGTTCAAGGCAACCTGAAACCAACAAGTTAACGCTAGTAGCCGAACAGAATCTCCCCTGAACTCCTCACCGATCGGGCATTCCGCTTGGTCGCAGAGATCACCACTCCAGCCTGTTTCGCATACACACAAACCATTCATGCATACACCATGCTGGCAAGCCGGGCAGACTTCTGGAATAAATCATGGTGACGTGAATAAAGGAATCTGGCTCAGCGCTGGCGAGAAATTCGCTAATAGCCGAACAATAAAGTGCTGAAATTATTTTATTTCTTTTTTGAAATCGTTTGTTCACTCATTAGCAACTTGTTTATTTACTTATTTATTCTACGAGCTCAATCGATGACCTTAGAAAGCACATAGCTATATAAAAGAAACTATCAAAACAAGCGAACATCGCATTTTTTGATCTACAAAAACTGCGCAGCCAACCGACTTTGCCCCGCCCCTCAGATATGCGGCACTGTTGTTTTGTCTCGTTGAATTAACCTAACAACCCATCAAAGTACAAGTTGTAATACCAAGGACAGTCTTAACAAATCCAATCAATTAAGAGGCCAAGAAAATTTGGTTCTTGAATAATCAGGCACTGCCTTTTTACTGACCGCTTATGAAAAAAATTGGCCGAAAAATCAATACTCAGGCTGTAAGATCGATAAATCAATAAACACCAAGTGAACACGTCATCACCTCTTTCGCACTCCACTCCTTCCCATCCTTGATCACACCTGCACACACCAGCCACGAACTTCCCATGATTATTGCAATTCGGTGGTGGATGGATAAACTGAAAAAAATCGATAATCGATCGGAAGTCACCGACCAAAGCATCTCCTCTGCCAGCTCACCTTGCTTGGCTCAGGTAACTTCTGCCGATCGAGTTCTCGGCTGACTTGGCGCGGTTTCTCTGTGGGTGCCGTAGCTGGTATCAGTTCTACAGCCGGCACTAGTGCCGCAACTATCGTAGGAGTACGCTCAACCGCTTGTGTCGGTTCGACTATGGGCTAAAAACACACTCTGCAGCACTTTTCATTTTCCAAACGGGACCCACTGGGCCTACCGTGCCGCAATCCACTCCTCTCCACCCATCAGCACAGTAACATCGACCATCCACACAAACACCTCGATCCGAGCATGTTGGATGTGGGCAAGCACGCTGCAATCAACTCATTTCAATAAGACAACGAAAAACAGCCAGAGAAGGAGAGCAATCAAATCCTCTGCGTCTCTTACCAATTCACAACCATCTCCTGTCCAGCCTCTCTCACAATGGCACACTCCTTCGTCGCCACATCGTCCGTGACCACTACAGTCGGCGATTTCACACCAATGTGCATGCACGTCACATTCCTACATCCTCTCAGGTTAGAAAAAGCTACAGTAATCCAGATTATCTTTGAAAACACCCACCTTTCCTTTAAAACCCGTTTTACACACGCATACTCCACCAGAGAATACGCCATTGCCGCTGCATACCACTGGGCAGACAGCTGAAACAAAAACATGATTGGATGACACCTTGTAACTACACGTTTAGTGGGCGGAGCTTACCCATGGGCTCAGAACATGAGAATCAATGCAGGGAAAATGAAAAGCAACGCAATATTACGAGATAAAAATTTCATTGAAGCTCAGAACATGAGAATCAATGCAGGGAAAATGAAAAGCAACGCAATATTACGAGATAAAAATTTCATTGAATGCTTGAAGTAGGCGGAGTTTCGCTCTCACTTCATTCCCAAGGCAATCACTGCAATCCAAACAAACTCTCTTGGATTCAATTTCAAATTTCAAAAAAAAATCCCATAAACTTGATGGATGAAATCCTGTGGCTACACTTTTAGTGGGCGGAGCTTACCCATGAGCTCAAAACAAATGAGACTTAATGCAGAAAAATTTTTAAAAAACAACGCAATATTACGAGACAATACTCATTGAATGCTCAAAGTGGGCGGGGTTTTGCTCTCACTTCATTTCATTCATTCCCAAGGCAATCACTGCAATCCAAACAAACTCTCTTGGATTCAATTTCAAGTTAGAAAAAAATTCAATAAACTTGACTGGATGAAACTGTAACTACACGTTTAGTGGGCGGAGCTTACCCATGGGCTCAGAACAGATGAGACTTAATGCAGGAAAAATGAAAAACAACCCAATTTCGCAACAGAAAATTTTCAATTAGTGCTTGAAGCAGGCGGAGTTTAGCTCTCACTTCATTCTCACCGCCCTCACCGCTGCCCACACAGTCTCGGGAATTAAAATTTTTTCAGTTATGTCCCAAGCAACGCAAAACACTCAATACTTTTAATTGTTACTATCAAATTCGCACGAACATCGAATATTCATTCGAATGATTAACCTCAAAAATTCAAACAACAAAAAACTCACGCTCTTCACATGCCTCTCCCGTGTATCCAGCAGCACATCGACATCGTCCTCCTGGAAGACATTCACCATGGCCATTGCAGTCAGCTTCGCAGCGTACAGCAAGCGGATTAGCACCATCCGCTGAGGATTCTGTTGGTGTCGCAACCGCGTACGCAACTAGACTGATCGGCTCCACCTATAGATCAAATTTTCAGATCAATAATAGGAAACATTCACCACTTCCATTGCAATACTTACTCGATTTCGTTCATTGATAACGCTTAGGTACCATCTGCCATCGACTAGAAAGTGCTCAAAGACGGCATATCGTGGAGCCTACAATATTTATACAATAAAAGTAATAGTACTAGGACGGCGATGCGCGCTATTTTTTCCGCAATGCGTTTATACTCACAATCATTTCCTGCGTTTGTCGCTTATGCCTGGTCGTTTCCACACTATGGCTCGGCGATGGCGGGGCTAATCGATCGGCACGGAGCGGATGGTAGAAATCGTGCAGAGAGAGCGATGGCGCGACGGCATGTCGCCCAAGCAGTACCATTTGCGCTCCAGCGCCAACGGTAACATTGAATGCGACGCGGCCAGCGCGAGCGATGAATAGTTCTCTGGAAAATTAGACCATATGGGATGGATGAAAAAAACAGCGTGTGGAATGCTGAAACTGCCAGTTATGATTATTGAAACTGTCTGTTATAATCACTTCAGTGGCTGAGGTATGGCCCGCCCACAATCGATAGGCATCAAAATCGCACTGCCGCATCTCCGAATCGTTTCTGAGATTTTCATATGCAAATAATCTCCAGGATCTGCTGATCATAACGGTGTACGTAGCTACGCTTAACACTACCAAAAACCCGTTTTCGAATGCCATTTCTTGGGGAGCGTGTGGGCGGAGCCAGGAGAGGGACAAAGGCGAGAGAGCGAGGTTTCCAAAAAATGCACTCCCAGGAAAGCACTTTGTGCGAAGATGCCCTCTTCTTGTGAGTTTATCATCATTCACTTCCTAACAGGATGGAAGGGGCGCCCCATGTATGATCAGCAAGCGCGAAAAACCAGTACTCTCCCCTTGGCTCCGCCCACAAGCTCCTCAGAATTTCGGGCTCCAAAACGGATTTTTCAGTAGATTTCCATGGAATCACGCATACCGTTGTAACCAGAAGCTTCTGGAGATTCTTTTGAGGTGAAAATTTCAGAAGCGATCCTGAAGTGGGACGATGCCTTTGGGCGACGGCGAGACAGGGTGTCGTACTCCATGTGAAGTATATCTTTCAGTATATTTATCAGATGACAGGGACCTCATCAGGATTGACGACTGGCTGTTTTTTTTTGTTTTGTTTTTTCTTCTCTTCAATTTGATGGCTGCTGCTAGTGCCATATTGCCTTCGTTATTTATGTAGGAAACAATTACGAGCTCACCCTAACTCCACAGTAACCGTTGAGCAACCAAGATAACAACAACATTAGAGTAACAACTTTAGGACAATAACTCGTCCACAATCATGCACAAATATCCATAATACAAAGGCTTATCCTCCCAGAGCCACCTGCCAAATAACCACCAACCACAAGTTAATAGCCACTTCCACAAAACTATAAATAACTTCCAGTCCCCACAAAAAGTCGGACTGACTCTTACACCCAGTCGCGAAAAAAAAAACTCGCCATCCAGTTGATTGGCTGGCGGCCAATTTGCACAAAATGTCCGGAACGCGTGAATTCACGCAGTCTTTGTCCGAGCTCGTCGCACTTCCTTTGATGAGTTTTACACCACCACATTGAGGCGCGACCACGGATTTTGCAGTCGCAATTACGCATTCTACGCACAAAGGGCAAAGGCGTGGAGGAGTAAAGAGTTAAAAGCTGCAGAATCAATTTCAAGCAGTATAAATCAGCCGCTTGAGCCCTAACTTTCTTTCTTAGAGGCTCCCAACAAAATTTGGTCTATTGATGGCTCTGGGCCTTGATGCATCAATGGGATTACCCAGGGTAAACATACTGACGCCCCCTGTTAATGACGGTTCAATTCGTAGGGTGTTACCACATTTACCCTGGTTAATCTCAATGGTGCATGCGGGGCCTGTACCGTATTTTTAACTTATGTAATTTCATGTTAAACCCGACTTTAGAGCGACTTTACTAGTGAGAGGAACCCTTGGGGCGCTGCATTATTTGGCATAAACTCTATTCCCCTCCCCCTCTTCCTCCTTGCTTATTATTTGTGTTCGACTAAAAATGAGTGAGGTTCACAGCATTGTTCCTGGAAGGGCGGTGCGGCAGTGCTCTGCGATTGGCCACTTGACGATTGGTCACCTGGAAAGACGGACCAAACGCAGAGCTAGGCAGTACCGTCCAGTCTGGCTACAACGTTCCAAACCCATGGAAGTGGGTGTGTATCATTGTGAGGGGAAATGGGGCTTTACCAGGTTGCTGTGATTGGCGCATTCAGTCAATCTACCAATCACGTTGGTTTAGTAACGCCCCATTTTCCCTCACGATGATACACACCCCATGGAAGTGGCCAACTGGGACGACCACACTACCCTATCCACGGGTGTGGGTAAGATGCGGCAAAATGTGGCGGTATCTTCCCGCCCTTCGGCGTCAACTCGTGCCCAATCACATTCAGATTTGCATGGGAAGGTATAGTGAATTCGCGCGCGACTTAGTACGAGTAGGTCCTGAAGGGCAGAGCGAGGGTTCGATTGAACCAATCGCAGACACATTGCCCACCCACTTCTGCCGCATCTTGTCCCACATCCCCCCCCCCTATCCACCTCTAAACAACGTTACAATCCAAACCGATGACATAGTGCAATTTACAACAGTTCCAACACGTTCTCTGCAGCATTTTCCACGCCGTCCGCAATTGCGGAAAGTACATCTCACGACGCGAAATGCGTGGAAAATTAAATAAACGCAGGTGAATGGCTGTGAATATCGTTGAATGAATGTTCTTCTAGGCGTTCCGTGGGTTCCTTTCAGTTTTCATCCTTTTAGTGAGCAAAAAAGTGTTCTTGTTGCATAAGCAGCACCCTTTCTACACAAGGCTGAGCTAGGGAGAAATACCTCTACCTCAGCCAATTTGTCCTACGAGGAATATGAATTTTTTCAGGACAGTTTATTTTACCATCCATTTGTTTACAATGCATTTACTCACCTATTGTCTTAGTGTCATTTTTCTACCAGCTACAGATCTTCTATAATCTGCCAAATCAGGTTATATCATTCAACATCCTCGTTCCCCGCCAACACCTTAAGCACCAAAGACCCCAGGATATTCTTCCCTCTCGCCCCACTGACCTACGGACTCCTCCGAACGAATGTAATACGCGCCTTGGTGACCAGCCAAGTTTTCAATGGATCTCATTTGGAATTCTATACGAATGACAAACAAACACCGGCTCGTCTCGTCAACTACCACCACCACCAGTACACAATCAACAATACGCTGAAATAATAAGCGCATAGATGCAGAAGATCGCCAATGCCGCTAGTCATCTAAAAATAGACGAAACTACACTTTGTTTACGTACGAATTATCAAAGTCCGAAATGTTCCCCGGTAAACATCCCGCAAGGGAAATGCAATTTCCACAAATTGGATCATAATACGACGCGCTGTGCAATTTTGACGGGAAATTATACAAGTGAGGCTGTCATCGACTCCAAAGCACTGCAGGGTTGGTGATTTTTAACCCTCCTGGTAAAATCTTTTAAACGGGATCGAATTCTCCACAAAAATGAGCAGTTGGGAACAACCTTATAACATTCTAGTACTAGTTATCTGGACCAGTTCAAAAAATATGGCAAAGAAATCCCTCTAACGGTGAAATGAGCTACGATGAGCTCAGCCAATCGCAAGAGGTCGACTCCGCCCATAGCCTTCAGCTACGAAATTCGGCCAACCAATGGAAACCAGATCAGAAATACACCACAATTAGAAAAACGAACACTCACAAAAATAACCCCTCATCAAGGTAAAAGATCCCTCTCAAAACATCGAAAACTAATCCGGAACGTCACGCCTGCGAGGGCTGGCTCTGTGATTGGTCAATTCATAAAACTGGCCAATCCGAAAGCGCGGTAGCTCCGCCCTTCATATGCACACAAAAAATAATTCCCCATCGAAGTAAAAAAAAACTGCTCTCAGTCCTTCAAAGAGGAATACGGAGCGTTGCGCCTCGGAGGTCCAGCTCTATGATTGGTCAATTCATTCAGCTGGCCAATCGCAGAGCTCCGCCCTTCATAAGTGCACAAAAACAATTCTTCACCAGGGCAAAAACTGCTCTAAGTCCTTTAGAAACGAACACGGAGCGTTACGCCTGGAACGGCTAGCATTGGGATTGGTCATTTCTTATAACTGGCCCGCCCTTCCCAGGTACATTAGGTACTTTAGGTACATTAGGTACTTCCCTAGTAGCTCCATACACCAATTTCGAGGGCAAGAGCAATCACCAGTCGTTGATCTCCAAAAACCAGGGAAATAGTCGATAACTTCATCAATCAATAAGCATCCCAACTCACGTATTCGTCATATGCTGTGGCAAGATATCGGCTTCTACACGTTGTCCTAGGCTAATCACTGATGGCAGCGGTCGTAACGACGTCTCGTCGATCGATATTCGATTGTCTGTCGTTGATGACACCGGCGTTGTTTGTGAATAGACATAAGAAGGACTTCGTACTGAAAATCAATAGATCGATTGATGGAAGACAAGACAGACTACTTTGACTTACATAATAACAAAATAATAATAATAAGCGCTATTAGTAGAGCTGCTGCTAGGAATAATGAGCATAAGGACGGTCGCTTTGAAGAATACGACGGCTTCATCTCAGGCACGGTCTTCTTTGGTGTCCGCCTAGAAAAATACATTAAATAAAATCCATTCCTGGTAAGGTCAAATGGGCAAATCCAATAGAAACCATATGGATAAAATTCACAATACTTTTATTCTCATTAAAACTATACCCTCTCCCACACCTGCGAGGATAGTGGGCGGAGCTTACAAAAGCCAGCAAATCGCAGCCGAGTTGGCACGCCAAACAGTCTACCCCCCGTTTTCACGAGCAAAAAATAACTTTATACCAAAAACAACATGGCTAAGCTCATACTAGCGATAACTGTTCAACTGCTAATAAACCTATCCTGAAAGAACAAAACGAAAAATTCCACGAACTGGTCAAAATACCTTTTTGTGGGTTGTTGTACTATAGAAGCAGTTGTTGGATACTTGATTAATGCTGCAGTCGGATCCGTTGTTCTAACGGTACGGCATCTGGAATTCATTTCTTTGGGAACCAATAGATTCTAATATGAACCACCCCACAAAGTAAAAAAAAGTAGACATCGATTAGTTTTGCTGACTAAGAGAAGAATAATTTTCAGGAAAAGAAAAAATAGAGGTAAGGATGATAAAAAAAGATCTTGATAGCTCAAATGAAATACCACAAGGCCTAAAATTGCAAGACAGACAGACAGACAGACAAACAGACAGACAAATTGATAGACAAACAGACAGATAGGGATAGAGAAAGAGGCAGAGAGAGAGAGAATCTTCTTCATCATTCCCAAGAAGAAATAAGGATCCCCTTCATTATTACGCAGGAAGAAATAGGGATTAATAGTGGCAAAGGAAAGAAAAACCAAATGGTTGTCAGGATGAAGATACTGAAGGAGAGCTGTGCCATAACCAAAATCATGTTTTTTCACCGAAATCATTAATGTTCCGAATTTTAGAAAGCCCCCACGCGAAAAAAAGAAGAAAGTTCATGAAAGTTTAGAGTATTAGCTTCTTAAGTAACACAGAACACCAGGGGAAATCAATAAAATCCGGTCGCCAACGTCAAGAAATCAATAATAGGTAGAGTAACAGAGAACGAAAGCTTAAAGGATAACTATCCCGGACGAACACAACAGTCATCGGTACTCATATGGAATTCAGCAGGAATGAGCGTAACAAGGTTGACAAAAATAGCAGCCGCTTGAAAAATAATTGCTCTCAGCACTTTTGCAGCCGATTTGCAGCACCTCTTGACACTCTACTGCTATTACGCCACAGGTGTAACCACAAATCGCAACGAACTGAAGATCATTGATGAAACTAATAAAAAATGTATGAGAAAGTGTACCGAAATGCAAGTAAAACTCAGCGAAAAATGAATGAGCACAAATATCTTCAGCACAGTAGCAGCACCTCGTCATATTCTGCTGCAGTAGTGCTGCAGCAGAACAATCTCCAGTGAACTTTCCCACACAGCACTAAATGACATACGCCAATCAGCGCTAGCCAACTGGGCCATTCACTGATTCAATGTCCACTATGCGTTTCTCGCGCAGTCAAAAGAGACCCGTAATTAGCGCGTTTGGCGGGTGGACAGCAGCTAAGTGGATCGGCTAGCCGCGCGGCTTNCGGCTCAACCGCTAACGAAATTACCCTGGAAGAGCCAACCGGAAAATCCACAAACTAATAGAGATACCTTTTTGTGGGTTGTTGTACTATTGAAGCAGTTGTTGGATACTTGATTAATGCTGCAGTCGGATCCGTTGTTCTAACGGTACGGCATCTGGAATTCATTTCTTCGGGAACCAATAAATCCTAATGGATATCATCCAAAAAATAGAAGTCGATTAGTTTTCTTGCTTGAGAATAACTCTTAAGGAAAAATAGGACGTGGAGATGATGATAGAAGATATTGGTAGCCCAAATGAAATTACATATAATAGAGGCTAAGAGTTGCAAGACAGATAGAGGGAGAAAGAGTGAGAGAAACAGAAAGGACAGGGGAAGGAGAGAAGAGAGAGAAGCGGAAAGACAAGGATAGAGAGAGAGAGAGAGAGAGAGAGAGAGAGAGAGAGAGAGAGAGAGAAAGACAGACCGGCAATCAGACAAACAGACAAACAAACAAACAAACAAACAGACAGAGGGAGAGAGAACCTCCTTCAAATTCGCTTGAAGAAATAATGGGAAAGGCAATGAAATGAGGATGAAGCAAGATGAAGAAACCGAAGGAGAGTCTTGCCATCACCAAAATCAGTAGCGTTTCAATTTTTAAAAAGTCCTCAATTAAAAAAAGAGAAGTCCATGAAAGTTTATAGTATAAGCTTCTTAAATAACACAGAACAGCAGGGATAATCAATAAAATCCGGTCGATAACGTCAAGAAATCAATAATAGGAAGAGTAACAGAGAACAAAAGCTTAAAGAAAAACTATCCCGAAGGGACACAACAGTCATCGGTACTCATATGGAATTCAGCAGGAATGACCGTAAAAAGGTTGACAAAAATAGCAGCCGCTTGAAAAATAATTGCTCTCAGCACTTTTGCAGCCGATTTGCAGCACCTCTTGACACTCTACTGCTATTACGCCACAGGTGTAACCACAAACCGTAACGAACTGAAGATCATTGATGAAACTAATAAAAAATGGATGAGAAAGTGTACCGAAATGCAAGTAAAACTCAGCGAAAAATGAATGAACACAAATATCTTCAGCACAATAGCAGCACTTCGTCATATTCTGCTGCAACAGTGCTGCACAGATTTTCCAGGAACTTTCCCACTCAGCACTAAATGACATACGCCAATCAGCGTTGGCCAACTGGGCCGTTCACTGATTCAATGTCCACTATGCCTTTCTCGCGCAGTCAAAAGAGACCCGTAATTAGCGCGTTTGGCGGGTGGACAGCAGCTAAGTGGATCGGCTAGCCGCGCGGCTTAGTGCCGCGAATGCGCGAGGGTAACGTGATTATAACCAGGTGAATGCAGCGAATAAGATCGGTTCCGCACCGAAATAATACGCATGCTTTAACGCTATTATTTCAATCCTTCAACGAGGTCAGGTTCGCAATTGCAGCAATTACGATACTTATGGCAAAGTGCATGAATTTTCCACACAAAAACACATTAATTTTCCTAACACTTGCACGCAATATCTACAGAAAATGGAAGAAAGCCAGCCATTTCATACAAATTTTTCCGAAAAAGAACAAAAAGGAAATATAAATATACGAAATATTCAAAAATCCATGAAAAAGGGGAGTACAGGAAATATCCAAATATCTTCAAGCGAATAAAAATCCAGAATTAACTCGGGACATAAGCACAATCTCGACTCACCAGCAGGCGAGGCAGACATAGTGAAACCAAAGGACAAAGGGGGAGTAGGCAAGCGTAGAAAAAGGACAGAATCCAGAAAGAAATGTCTAGCTGATTTCATTGTGAACCCGTTGTGAGAGAAATCTGCTTTGCAGCACCTCAAGATGAATGCGAGTGCTATGCATATTCAGGATTTGATAAAAGGCAAAAAATTCAACGAATTTGAACAATCTAGGAACTGGTCAAAAAAAACCAGAAACTCGAAGAAAGGAGGGCTGACAGCCCATCTTAATCTTCTTTCAAAGCAATAATAATTCAAAAAACGATAAAATCCACTGAAATCAGTACATTTAACCCACAATCTAACATGGATCGAATACTCAAGCTAGGACGGGGGAGGGTGGTGAAGCAAATCCTAACTTTTGCACTGTCCTATGCAGTTTCTGAAGCTGATCTATTCCTCATACCTGCTGCGGTGTCCTCTACAGTGGGTTGATGTGGTTTTTCCTGCAAACTTTTGCAGCAAGACGATATGAATTCATTCTGGGAACTTTCAGGATAACTTGATATAAATGCTTAGGAAGGTAAATGTGATTCCCAAAGTCTATGCCTGGAAAAGAAATACAGAGGACGCATGCATCATTGGGTTTAAAATATTCGCGACCTTACACTCTCGCCGCGTGGGACACGGGTGGTCCCTTAAGGACGCATTTGTGATCAACCGGTTGAGCACGCGGTCCTACGCGTCGCACCATGTGTGTCAGCCGGTTGAGCACATTGTCGCGAATGTGTTAACCAAGGTAAATGAATTAACATCACACTAATTTACTCATTGTTAACATGGGTGTCCAGGATTACCCTGGGTAATCTGAGCATACAAGCATCTATAATAAGAGTAAGTAAGAGTCATTGAACAGTATCCTGGATTCTATGTACACCCACCCCAACGGCCGTAGGCAAAACATTAGCAGTTGAAAAAAAAAAGAATAATTGAATTCCCAGGCATGAGCGCTTCCGGATATCCAATCCAAAGGGCATTAAAGGAGCTCGAATCAGCAGCTATAGCCCATTTTTGGCTACTGCTGGTAGTAGGTAACAGCATTAGGTAACTCACAGAGAAGATTTTAGCTGAACAAAGAGAGCATGGATATGACGAGTTCGGGTTCCCAGAAAATTCTGTGCAGAACCAAGAGAGCATGGATATGAAGGATCTGGATTTTGAAGTTGTACAAAATCCTCAAGGATCTGGATCTTCAACGAGAGGCAGAATAAAATATGATATAGACGATAATCCAGAAGGAGGTCAGCATCTCTGCTCGGCCCGGGCACTGCTCTAGCCCGCACTGCTCACTTATGAGGCTGTTAAGAGCCAATTGGCAACAAACGAAGCCAATCGCCATGCTAGCGCCAACGAGGCACACTATTGGCTCTGCGCAAGCCATGTGTGAGTGTGCAGGCTCATCGGAGCCTCATAGGGTCGCTTGCTGGAATTCCATTAAAACTTTATGACCAGCGCCCTAATGAAACGTTAAAGCGCACCGCAACAAATGTGTGTGTGTGCGAGAGCACACACACACAGTGGTCCGCGGAGCACTTTCGAAGAGGGCCGCGAGGCGCGGGTGTGGTGCCCAATTTACGCTTATTGAGTCGCTCTTCTCACTAAGATGAGCGAGAAAAACGAATCCACAACGTATTATCCGAGGAATGGGGTCGTGTGGATACGAATGTCCACTCGACAACAGACGTGGATCTTGAATCTCTGGATGACAATACCACCTCGTAGAGGGCGGTAGGTCAAAAATGGATTATTCTGGAATTCGTCCAGTCTTCACTACAGTATAATCATAATAAATGGGCTGATTGCACTGAAATGGTGAACTTACGGAGCTATGGTGAGAAAAAGCTCCGCCTTCTGAATCATATATGAAGCTTTTGGTGCTCCGTGCGTGGGAATCCAGGAATGCAGCACATAAAGACGAGTGCAAATCTAATTTCATCTAATAAACACTGGGAAAACCTAGCAGAATAGGATTCCGATGCACTAGTCACTTCAAGGAAAGCAGAAAATGGCCAAAATTGGCCGCTTTACAAGTTCAACCATTTCCCAACCATAGGCACTAGCCTTCAGGACCAAATCCTGGCCTTCTCCCGCTGCTTCAAACCCTTCCAGGATCTCGCCCTCTAAGCCGCTCCCATATTAGCACCAGAGACTAGTCAATGCATTCAAGCTAATCCAAAAATTACAATCAATTATGCAAATTTTATAATCTCAAGCACATCGCCAGCGATAATCGCTGCGATTGTTTAGGGCAGACGCTCGCACACACGCACATACACAACCAGCTCCTTCGGCCCATATGGAACAATTTCCTCACGGGAAATAAGAGCACATGTGAGTTCCAGGGAGCTTCATCCAGGAAAAAACATCATCAAATCAGTGCCTGGTACGTTCCCGCAGTATAAACACATAGTTCTCATGTGCTCTCTTTCGGTTTTACCCTAACAGGACGTCGTGCAGGTCACAACCAATGACAAACGGATACTCTGTTATTCTGTTGCGACCTATTAATTAAGGGGCATAGCACCGCTGAGCTGCGACGTCCTCGAGATCGGCTCTCAAGGGCTCTTGATTGGTGTCGAAGCACCACCACAAATTATTCATCACCATGTCACAATGTTCGGATGCCCATCAGCTGAGCTGATGGCGGAAGAATTCTATACACCGGCGTACTCCGGATAGCAGTACAGGTTGAAAAAAAACGTCCATTTCAGGCTCGAACAATCACAGGCATGAAAACTTCGTTTTTTTTTTTTTTGTTTTTTTTCTGTTGTAAAAATTCTCTGCAGGAATCAGTCCCAATCTAAGCCACTAATGGCGAAATCCAGTAAAATTACAGTAAAATTCCATTATTTCCAGCCCTTTACACCAAACGCAGAAGTTCCCAGAGCCAACTACCAAAATTAGCCCTCTACGATGGCAAAATCCCCAGAAACACTTACTTTACAGCCTAAACCACTAAGCCACTCAACAAGCCCAGAATGAACAAGATCCAAGCCTCAAATAAGTGCTCCAGGGCCGTTTGAACACTCTGATCCTGACGTGAGAGAGAGAGCAAAAGAGTGAAGAAACAGAAGGAAAAAAGGAAGAGAAATCTTAGGCCTAATTTCTTAAACATGAAGCTTCCAGCTGTCCGCAATCACAGCTTAGCATTTGCCGATGACCTAATTCACATTAGTGCTGCAAAAGGGCAAGAGAAGGACAGAGT
>JARK01001353.1:1312489-1332167 GCA_000688135.1 Ancylostoma ceylanicum | reverse complement strand
GGGGGGGGGGGGGGGGGGTGTGAAGTTACTCTAGGATACTCATAAATTCTTCTTAGTACTCTCATGCAAGTGCTAATATGTTTTGACTCAAGTGAAATCCGTAAAGAAGATACAGGGGCGTTTTCACATAGAAAAACATTGTTAGAGGCAATGTTGAAGAGAATACTGCGAACATGGCCACCTCTTTGTTAAAAAGATCCCAGAGGGAAAACCCTACAATTTCTGCTACATAGGGGTTTTATGCGTTGATCAAGAAAGCGATACTCGTCTTGTACTATTCGACAACTTTGTAACTTTACTATAGAATGATGTACAGTAGGAAAAAAAGAAATGCCAAATGTGGCGTGAAAATGGGAACAGGATGCAAATTAGAGATGATTATCGTGATCAGGTCATCAAAAAAGAAGCACGTTGCACTGGTTTGGAAAATTCCATGGGATACCGTATCTGATCTATGTATACTTTCTGGTCTATGTATAAATATCAGCGCTCTAAAATGGGGATTGTGACGTAAAATACCAATAAAAATTGCAATGGACCTGCAAAGGTGAGTCATAGATCACGATCGTGGATATCCTCAAGCTAATCATCATAAATCATGGATGTCTGCAAATAAACAAAAAAAAAGCTGATTTAGAGGTGTCCCAGCATTCAGAAATAATTTATCCAGGAACAATTTTAACCATAAAGTAAATGACCAACTCCGCTAATTATTGTTGGAGCAATACTGAAGCAGTTAATCTGAATCCCTGTTGCATTATTCGCCTCAAAAACCACCTTTTGGGCCTGGGCGCAACATTAAGATTACCCAGGGTAGACTTGTTGATGCCAACTTAGCTGTGGATAAGTCTAGGATGTGTTAACACTTTTACCCTGGCGATCTCAATTATGCATACAGCCCTTGAACAAAATCCGACACAAGCCTCTTCCCATCAAAATGATGTGGCACCTCAGCCTCTCGACAGCTTGCACTTTTCACTTTATTTCATTCCTTTCTCTCTCACTTCAAATAGTTTTTCCTCGTCACGCTCACTAGAGACCTCAAAAAGCCTCACGTCAGTTCTTATCTGCAGCTTTTTTCTAGTCCCAAAGGGCGCAGCCTATTCATCTGCAAAAGGCAATTCATGCGGGCCATCTGACAACCCAGAACGTCATGGATTTGCACTAAATCGGTTCCTGAGCACCAATTCAAGCTTCTCACCCAATGATGAGACAAACATAAACAACTACGATACCTAGGGCTTCACAAACAAATAAACAGAACCTCCTGATGGATTTCTGGATGTTCACACGATAAATTTCGGGAAAAAACCTGCACTTTTCACGCCTATGCAGTTTTTCTTGCACTAGTCTACTCAGTACTACTCAAATATTAAAAACCTGACAAAATCCTTCATACGCGATTACGCTTGTTGCACTTTCTCAGCCAAAACTCTAGCTTGATGAACATCAGGCAAGTTAATTGTTATTAGACATGTCGTAAGCACGTCCTTTAGGTGACTAGTGCAATATAGTAGTTTCTGTTAGCCAAAACTACGTCAAATAGACAGAAAGCTGCTCCCAGTCACTCCAAACTACACTGCTGGGGAGAGAGGGTAGATTTTAAGTGAATCAGGAGCTGTGCATACGAAGCTAGGGATCCTGGGTCTTTCCCGGAAGCTACATGAGACTGATTTGGACCACCATAGGTAAAATTAATGGTAATAATATCCAGCAGTAAATCTTTCAAAGCTTTTACCAATAATAATAGGCGAAAATTGCTTGTTGAGAGGCCGCAAGCATCATTGAGTTTACCCAGGGTAAACGTGCAAACACTACACACATTTGTCCGTTCTTAACACAGGCGTCAGCACGTTTACTCTGGGTAATCTCAATTATGCATCCAGGCGGAAATTCCATGTTGATTTGCTGCAAGCATCACTGAGATTGCCCAGGGTAAACGTGCAAACACTACACAAATTTGTCCGTTCTTAACACGGGCGTCTACACGTTTACCCTGGGTAATCTCAATTATGCACCCAGGCGAAAATTCCATGTTAAGGGGCCGCAGCATCACTGAAATTACCCAGGGTAAACGTGTAAACACTACACAAACTTGTCCGTTCTTAACACGGGCGTCTACACGTTTACTCTGGGTAATCTCAGTTACGCATCCAGGCCCAGGTTACTTCGTACCTTTTTATCGACAGAGTAAATATGCTGACGCTCTTGTTAAGAACGGACAAATTTGTGTAGTGTTTGCATGTTTACCCTGGGTAATCGTTTACCCTGCATAATTCAAACAAAATAAATCTATAGCGCCTCTCCTCAAAGCTTTCACCCTCACATCCACCACCTCAACGACCATGAACCCTACCCTTCTCACAACGAGAAAAAGACGCCGATTCAGTAGTCTAATCCGCAAAACCACAGCAAATCCTCAACACCCCGCAATCGTACAATCATCGTCGAAGGTCATCGGACGAATAGCGACAATCGCGTGCGCCTGTAACGCACCACTAAGCGATTTCGCAGCGTAATGGCTTCATCGACCATGAAAAACTCAGAAAAAACACTGTCCGCCCGCATCGGCGAGGTGAAAAGTGCCGCGAACAAGTTTCACACATTGTTCATATCCCTCATATCCCCTCAGCTGTGAACGAGGCCGAGTTTTCCGCTAGATTTACTAGGATCTCTTGCTGGGAGACAACCACAAATTCGAGTGGCTCTTCTGGGATCTCTAGAGCTCTTGAATTCTTCCACAAATTTGCCATTCCACCACTGTAGTCGCTAAGTCAGTGAAGCTTGGACCGCGCAGCCGAGGCCCGCAGCTCTCGGGCTATTAGTAACAGCAAGTCGGGGTCAAAAACTCATTTACGCTCGTCGCAGCGGCGGCTTCGACGTGACAGCAATTAGACACCGGAAGACGCTGAATTTTCAGCCGCTGAGCTTAATTAAACTTCTGCAGCGTTGTTTTCCATTCAGGACTCCGTGGTCTCTGCGGAACTTCAGTTTTTAGCAACGACATCTGGTCTGACTCGGATAATATGTACATTAATCAAATCCGGTGCATAATTAGGCGGTAATTAATCAGGTCTACGGGCTATCTAGGTGAATATTCGAGGAGAAAATGAATAAATTAATAACGGGAAAAGCCGGTCATTTGATGAATTGGCTACAATGAAGGAGACGACCACTATTACAAAAGGATAATCAAAATGACAACTTAGAAAAAGAATCCTCGAAAATTCACTGAATGGGTAAATTTCTGGAGAGGAATAATCTCTACAAGATTAAGAGTGAAAAAAATAAAACTTAAAAACAATTTTCACCCAAATTGACAAGCAAGTAGAAAAATAAACAAAATCAAAAGCAATTAGAACATGTGCTTACGGCGCCCGTCCCACAAATGACCCTTGCACCAAAAATCCCTAAATTTAAACCGCAACTTATAGTATTTTGGATATTATCTCTGGGACAACTCCAGAGGGAAAGAAAGCAACAGCAATCTAGATCCTTACTCTAATGAGACAATTCTGAGACCGCATGCATCACTGAGATCAGCCAAGGTAAATGTGCTCACATCACAGAAGTTTACCCATCAATAGTATGGTAGGCAACACGTTCAACCTGGGTAATCCCAATGAAGCATCCTGACGTTGTTGAAAAAGTACCACAAGTTAGAGTAGCAATACTCAATGAGATTCTCGTAATGAACGATATTTCATCAGAAGCATCATCCATCATTGTGATTGCCCAGGATAAACGTGTTCACACCATAGAAGTTTACCGATCAATCACAAGATTATCAACACGTTTATCCTGGGTAATCCTAATGAAGCAGGCTCCAGGCTCTGGGTAAAAAGTACCATAAGTCAGTGTGACAATATTCAATGAGATTCCTGTAATGAACCATACTTCTTCAAAGCCCGCACGCATCACTGTGATTACCCAGGGTAAACGTCGATTTCACACAAAGTTACCCATCAGACGTCAACACGCCTACCCTGGGTAATCTCAGTGATGCATCCAGGCCCAGACTCTTGTATTGGTAAGGTGGAGAGTAAAGTGATCGGAAATGCTAGTGCAATTCACAATAAATCAATGGATTTCACAGAACAACTTCCATAGAGCCAAAAAAATGTCAAAAAATCCAGGATATTTCAAAATACGACTTTAAAAAATAAAATAAAATAAAATAAAATAAACACAAGTTGGGACGATAAAAAAAGGATCTTGGAATTTAAAAAAAAGAAGGATCCTGGAATATTAAGGAATCCACTCCAGTTTCTAATTCTTCTTTTATTCTTCTCTTTCTTTCTTCGATTCAGCTTTTCTGGATATATAATAACTCTCGCATAGATATCAAGGGAAATGCTAACAAGGTGACGCATAAAACATTCCCAGGCAAACGAATGAAATAATAATAGTGATGTCATCTGATTTCCAGGAGGAAAATCCATAAAAACATCCTCGCCAACTTCCTTTCCGAAAGTGCCATAAATTGGCGTCAAAGTCAAAAAAAAATTCTTCAAATTAATGCTACTTCTACCTTTGCTATGTCGGGAACTAAGACACAACTTATGAAAATAAAAAAAAACCTCCGAAATCCTGAAGCTCTAATGATTTTCCCTCAATCTGGCAGGAAGCCATGAGAAAACGAAGGTCAATTCCACTAATGGATCCTCAATATGACGTTCAAAACAAGTCCTCCTNAGGGAATGCTAACAAGATGACGCATAAAACATTCCCAGGCAAACGAATGAAATAATAATAGTGATGTCATTTGATTTCCAGGAGGAAAATCCATAAAAACATCCTCGCCAACTCCCTCTCCGAAAGTGCCACAAATTGGCACCAAAGCCAAAAAAAGTTCTTCAAATTAATGCTACTTCTCCCTTAGCTATGTGGGGAACTGAGACACAACCTATGAAAATAAAAAAAGAAAAACCTCCGGAATCCTGAAGCTCTAATGATTTTTCCTCAATCTGGCAGGAAGCCATGAGAAAACGAAGGTCAATTCCACTAATGGATCCTCAATATGACGTTCAAAACAAGTCCTCCTCAGAAAAAATGCCCTTTCATTCAAAAAGCACTCTCATCCCATGAAGCAAAAAAAGGAGGCAGAACTCGCCTTAAAAAAGGAGGGGGAGGGGGAGAGAAAAAAATAATGGCAAAAATAGGATGTAAGAAGGAAAAAAACCATGAAAATAGCCAAGCTACCGCTCAATAACTGCACACGCATAGGTAACCTCATCCAGAACAGCTGCCCAGATAGATTAACACGGACCAATGGACAGGTTAGTATACGGGCCACATAACGCTCGCCCAAGCCGTTATTGCGTCACAACGAACCTCAGCTCTCAGCTCAGCTCAGCTCACCTCATCTAACCACCAGCCTCATCGTCGAACAATAATGAGAACATTATTGCGTAGGAATACGACCAGAGAGGGCATGAGCGTTATCGACGGAGGGAAAAAACATGGATTACGGACACTATAATGGTTCTCGTGCACTTAGTGCAAATGCCGAGTGCAGAAGAAGCCAGCTACGTCATGAAAAATTGCTCAGCACGTGAAATTAGTCCAAAAATGGATAGCTGGTACGAAAAAGGCCGTGGAATTTGAGATGAAACCCATCTGGCATGGAGCTATCCAGGAGTTCCTGTCTGTTCCAGTGCCTGGATACATCACTGAGCTTACGTAGGGTAAAATCGTTGACACCCGCGTTACTGTGGGTAAATTGTCAATAGTTTATCAAACGTTCACCCAGGGTAATCTCAATAATGCAAGAGGCCTTTCCATCGAATTTCTCTGACCCCTGGAAATCACTGCAAAGAATAAGGCTCCACAAGAAAGTACAATGACAACAAAAAACAACGTTCTGACCTTGTCATTCGCAAACTTATGTCCCGTGAAATTCAAGGCGACATTCTATGGGGAAATTCGCCTGGGAAATCATCATTGTGGGAAAATATGGCAATGCATCAATGGAGGCATGTTTTCCCACCAACAAAAAGAACTTGGAAATGTCACCATAAAAAGATTGTCAAAGGCAGGACAATGAAGTGAAACAAATTACCCGCCAGGTTCTCATGCAAAGTGTGAAGAATAACCAGAGTCATCACCGTCGAAGCAAGTAGGTAAACCCTAACCCAAAAACTTCCAGAAACAGGTTAGGATAACCTTTTCTACTGTGCCAAAGCAGTTCTTGCGCTCTCAAGAGATCTAGGACAAACCTATACTGATTGCAACATTGACGTACAAAGGGATTCGGCGTTTCTGGAAGAAAAGTTACGGCCATTCGATATCGTTCAATGACAAAAAGATACACGATTCCTGACATATCCCATGCGCAAATCCAGGAAAGGAGACAATGTAGAAATTATTACGTAAAACAAGGTACTGGGAAAAGTTCGAGACATGGGAAATTCGGAGGGACAAAAATAGCATATTTGACTTCAGATAACGCTACTTCCAATCCTCCAGAAATCAAGAAGTTAGAAAGTCGCAAAACGCCAGAATTCAGGAACTTTTGGAATTCCGAATCCAGAATTCCGCTCGTCCATGGTCTCCGCTTCAAAAAAAAGTACATAAGCATGATTGCTTATGAACTCAGAAAGAACTGTAGGATTCATCCCGGAAACAACAAGTAAACAGGTCAGCAGAGAAAATTCAAGAAAAAAACGTGTGTGGTACCCTATTAGGGAACCCTTGGGTACATCAGGGGTTCCTTAATATAAGAGAACGGAATAGGACTGTGGTGATTCTTGCAAAAAAATGTTGTGCGTTAAGGAAAAGCAAAAAAATACGGTCTAGAAAACCAAAACGTGATGCGACAATAGAAAAAAACAGTTTAAGACCATGTCCAGGTTTTAGGACGGAAGAACATGGAATTTATTGGACCAAGATGTAAGGGTTCCCAGAAGAGAGAGAGAGAGAGAGAGAGAGAGAGAGAGAGAGAGAGAGAGAGAGAGAGAGAGAGAGAGAGAGAGCTCCTCAAGCAAAACATTAGCACTTCTCGGATGAAAAAGAAAGTGGAAATTTTTCATTAGCGATTCTGGAAAAAGACTTATGCACAGCTGCAGCCATGACCAGAGTAAGAAAGAACAAAAGAACAAATTTAATTAGCAAATAAACAACAGTACCACAGCAAGACAATTCTTCTCTAAAACTTCCTGAACCTTTCCAGAATAAACATTTTTTCTTCCTGGACCTTTCCAGAATAAACCTTTTTTTTAAGTCATAGAAGCTATAGAAAACCAGATACAAACACTTTTCCCCCAAGAAACTCCAAAGTAACAAGGCAAGCCAGAAAATCCTCAACAGGTAAGATCCATATCCCTTCCAGGACTACCCCTTTGCCCTTACTCTTGCAAATTGGCTCTCGAGCAACTTTTGCGCAGAAGAACTACGCAATAATTCACGACACTACTCTCACGCATGGCGGATGGTGGGCAATTTCATGTGTGCCAGCCAATGGCATAAGAAAAACAGGACAATCCGAGAAACGATGGCAGGAGTCCAAACATAGAAACACGAGACTCTTGGGAACATTTCCAGCTACAAACACATAAAAACATAAGGATGAAAATAGAAGAGGAGTAAATAAAGTGAAGAGGAGGAAAGAAAATAAAGAAAAACAAAGGAAAATAAACGACTCACTGATCACTCATGTATCTCGTCTGTGACGCTGGTGACAACGTGGACGTGGTGGTTCGTACTGAAATCGGTGTCACATTAAAGGGTGACGGCGGTGTGGCGATGCCGTAGATCAAAAACGTGTCATCGTCACGTCGTGACCGTTTCGGCAGCGTACAGTACGTCCTTGTGGCCGGTGCCACAATACCTGTCGCGCTGTACATAGCAGCGCTGGAGGTGTAGCTCCAGTTGCGCGCGGATGTATTCACAGATAGAAGACGTCGCACCCGTAGGCGGTCGTTGCGCGGCGGCCACGCCCACTTTCGGAAACTGCACACGTCGTCGTTGTTATCGCGCCCTTTCACTGTGGTCAGCCATGCGCTAATCTGATTAAGAAGCGCCCCGCTGTCAATTGTCAGACGTTGCGTCCTTTAATAAGCATAACTGACCGATCTAGTTAGTCTAGCGGATTGAGGCGCTTTGCATAATTGATCCGTGAAGGCGGGGTCAATGCAAAGGATTTTTTGTCGCATTTCAGCACATTTTATGGAATCATGGATGTCATTCGATTACCAAGCTATTCTAGCACTTCTAGTTGCAGATGTCGCACTCTCCCCCCACAGACTAGTTCATGGTCAATTCTATAAATAAGTGGGAAAACTCGTCTCTGCCCTAATGGGGCCATAAGTGAATCGTAGTTTTTAGCACTTTCTTCTAGAAAACACTTTAATGCTGGGGAGTTGCCTCCATAAAAACACTGCCACAACTAGAAAACGCATTTGAAAGCCCCGAAAAGTGCATTTCGTGCTAAGAAATTTAGATCTCTCGGTATAAATATTATCCACTATTCGAACTTATTTTTTATTAATGGTTACCTACTCGAAACGTCGAGTGTACGTGTAGAACCAATCTTTGACCAGATGTGTTATCATATTCTTTGTCATGTTGTACATGAACCAGTGTAGCATGCGGCAGCACAAACCCTTTCCAGCTTGGAGATCGGAACACGTCCAAAAATGCAAGATTGTTGAAATTTACAGTACCGCTGAGAATGAGACAAAAGCTTCATGAGTTTGGTGGAGATGTTTTGGGATGTTTGATACATAGAGATGGCAGTTTTGAACCGTCATCTTTTCATTCATCGCAGAAGAAAACTTGGATGCCTATTTAAGGAACTCAAACTCCTAACAATAAAATTATAAGAGTACATACTGTCTGTTACATCAATCTTGCATACTGAACGAGGTCCAAGATGAGGTAGGTTCTGCCACGTTGCATTGGTTGGTTCACGCCCACTATGATGGGGAATATGAAGACGTGGCCGGGCTTACCTCATCCTGGACCTCGTNGTCATTTTTCACTAATGGTTACCTACTCTAAACGCCGAGTGTACGTGTAGAACCAATCTTTGACCAGATGTGTTATCATATTCTTTGTCATGTTGTACATGAGCCAGTGTGGCATGTGGCAGCACAAACCCTTTCCAGCTTGGAGATCGGAACACGTCCAACAATGCAAGATTGTTGAAATTTACAGTACCGCTGAGAGTGAGACACAAGCTTCGTGAGTTTTGCCGAGATGTTTTGGGATGCTTAATAGATAGAGATGGCAGTTTTGAACCACCATCTTTTCATTCATCGCAGAAGAAAACTTGGATGCCTATTTAAGGAACTCAAACTCCTAACAATAAAATCACAAGAGTTCATACTGTCTGTTTCATCAATCTTGCGTATTGAACGAGGTCCAAGATGAGGTAGTCTCTGCCACGTTGCATGGACAGGCTCCAGGGATGTGCGTAACAAAAAATTTGAATTTCGTAAATCGTAAATCGCAAGCTTTCCAAAACCGCCGTAAATCGTAAATGGTAACGTTGAAGTTATGAGAACCACTGACAAAACCTGGACAGGAAACTTCAACTCGTTTTATAGCAAAGTTATTTTCAAAGCGTTCTAAAGTACATACTGCCCAATCTATCCTCGCAATTGGATTCTCTGCTATTATGTACCAACAGCCCAAAACAACAACTTTTTCCCTAGCAGCATGGGGAATTTTTGGTCAAATGCGGCAATTTGCACAAAAAACAGAGTCAAAGACTCATGAAAGTTCCTGTCTTTGAGATCACCCAACTTTTCGACGAACGACAGGAATACAGCTCGTACTCCCTGCGATAGTTTAGCACCGCTAGCACAAGAGAGCTCAGATATGGCTATGCTATTGATGTCCTTGTGGTGCTCAATGTAAGCCTTTGATCTCCATGGTTTCAGCAGATTTCTCTATAGAAAAATGAACATGGTACGTACCACCGCCTTCAAAAAATGGAAATCATTAGCAGAACTATGTGAATTCCCTCCTAATATCGGTGCGAAATGTAAACACAAATGAAATGAAATGTAAACAAATTGGCACTCTTAACACACGCGCTATGGCGAGATTCCTTCATCGCCTTTATTTACGATTTTTTTTACAAATTTTTGGGTAGTTTTTTGTAGATAGTAAATTGTGAGAAAATCTGCCAAAATGCCCTCAAATCGTAATTTGTAAATCGTAAATAGCAATTACGCACATCCCTGGTTGGCTCACGCCCAGTAAGATGAGGAATATGATAACGTGGCCGGATTTGCCTCATCTTGAACCTCGTCCAATACGCAAAACTTGTGAAACAGACAGCAATGGAAATTTAGGCAAGAGTGTTTGCCATTAAGCGGATCGAGTAAAGCTATCGCACATTGTGGAACGTGATAGATTTGAATTCCTTTATCTACGAATCCAGAAAAATCGAGGCTTATTTCTTCATTCTTCGGTCCTAGAAACAAAAGAATAAAGTGCTACGGAGCAACAAAGTTCTCCGGGATAGGCCTATGAACATTAGAGTAAAGGACCCTCCAAGTACCAATAAACGAGCCTACAATAGTTTGAAAATTCGACGCTCTACAAGTTCCCAGCTCCAAGTACAAAACAGTTTTTGGATTTTCGTTTTCAGTTGCTCATTTTACACTAATGCTTCATAATATGCTTTATGAGTACTATTTTACCGTACGACTGGCATTCTACGCGAACAATAAGCAAAGACATGGGTAGCACTCATGACGGAACTAGACTGCTGACAAACATCTCGGAAAATCATCCATAAAGTCAGACTTTCACACTTCAGGAACTACGAAACGCTCAAAACCCCTAAGATCGCATGTGTACTAATTCTCCTTGGATAGCACTACCCTAAGCTGGTCCGGCTGCAGCTCGAGCCTCATTTGAGCACTAATAATTGCGAATGTTTTTGAGGGGCGCACAATTATTCACCAGATGTCCTAAAGCATTTTGCAGAGGAACTTTTTCGATAGTTGGTTAAAAGCTCGGTCCAGTACTGGTAATGGCAAGATGCAAGTACGAGGACTTATACAAATACTCGTACTAGTATATACTTGACATTATTGGGAAGTAAAACCATTCCGATTGCGATTCTGGATAACCAGATAACCTTCAATCTGAGCCGAAAAAGGGAAGTATTTCAAAATCCAACACAGAAATTAACGCCTTTCATGAGAAAAAGTAAAGGTTGTACATTAAAAATACATTCTTCAAAGTGATTACTAGTTGTACTTTTTACCAGACCTAAGTAATTAATAATCTCAAGTAGTTGTGAAAAATTCGGGAAAAACAGAGAAAAACGATCACGTGCAAAACCTCCAAACAACAACGACAAAACATAAGCAGTAAGTTATAGTGCTGTAGGCTCCAGAAACGCATGACTAACTATCCCTAGGCTACATACCTAGCAACAATTACCACTACCTAATTAGGCACTAATAACATCATTAGCTTCCCTATTAGCTCTTAACAGCCCCTATTTCTTACCACTATCTATCCAATACTATTACTCCCAATACGCATACTCATAATACTCCGGAACTCCTTCGATTAATCCCCCCCATCTCATCGGGGATTACCCGAAATTCGCATGGACAACTGCTACAAAATTCCCTCGATTCTCCAACGCACTAAAGGACTGGCCCAGGATCCTCGTTGTTTTTACAATGTCGGCTCGGCAAGGGCTTCAGGAACCACTTGTCGCTGCTTGNCCATAAGTGAATCGAAGTTTTTAGCACTTTCTTCTAGAAAACACTTTAATGCTGGGGAGTTGCCTCCATAAAAACACTGCCACAACCAGAAAACCCATTTGAAAGCCCCGAAAAGTGCATTTCGTGCTAAGAAATTTAGATCTCTCGGTATAAATATTATCCACTATTCGAACTTATTTTTTATTAATGGTTACCTACTCGAAACGTCGAGTGTACGTGTAGAACCAATCTTTGACCAGATGTGTTATCATATTCTTTGTCATGTTGTACATGAACCAGTGTAGCATGCGGCAGCACAAACCCTTTCCAGCTTGGAGATCGGAACACGTCCAAAAATGCAAGATTGTTGAAATTTACAGTACCGCTGAGAATGAGACAAAAGCTTCATGAGTTTGGTGGAGATGTTTTGGGATGTTTGATACATAGAGATGGCAGTTTTGAACCGTCATCTTTTCATTCATCGCAGAAGAAAACTTGGATGCCTATTTAAGGAACTCAAACTCCTAACAATAAAATTATAAGAGTACATACTGTCTGTTACATCAATCTTGCATACTGAACGAGGTCCAAGATGAGGTAGGTTCTGCCACGTTGCATTGGTTGGTTCACGCCCACTATGATGGGGAATATGAAGACGTGGCCGGGCTTACCTCATCCTGGACCTCGTCCAATACGCAAAACTTGTGAAACAGACAGCAATGGAAATTTAGGCAAGAGTGTTTGCCACCAGAAGCCACCGTAACCTTCGCAGATGACATTATTAATTTACTTGGTTGATCGAGTAAAGCTATCGAACAGGGTGGAACGTAACAGATTTGAATTCCTTTATCTAAGATTCCAGAGAGATTGAGGCTTATTTCTTTTTTCTTCGGCCCTAGAACAAAGGTAAAGCGCTAGTGACAGAATAAAGCGCTACGGATCAACAAAGTTTTCCGGGATAGGCCTATGAACATTAGAGTATAGGACCCTCCAAGCACCAATGAACGAGTCTACAATAGTTTGAAAATTCGACGCTCCACAAGTTTCAAGCTCTAAGTACAAAATAGGTTTTCTGATCGTTGTTTTCAGTAGCTCATTTTACAGTAATTCTTCATAATATGCTGTGTGAATACTATTTTACCGTAGAACTGGCATTCTACGGAAGCAGTAAGCAAATACACGGGTAGCACTCATGACGGAACTAGGACGTATTTATTTTGAGAAAAATTGCTGACAAATTACAGCTTGAAAAATCATCCATACAACCAGACTTTTACACTTCAGGAGTTGTGCGCATTCTCAAAAATTTCTGGAAGAGATTGGATGTTTATGTTAAAGCCAAAGGCGGCCCTTCGGGATGTTATGTGTAAAGACTTATGCAGAATCTCTCTGCCTATTGAATGAGAGTGAAAGTTTCCTATTTGAATTGACTGGTGCGAAGCTGTTTATCATTTTTTGCGTCACATTTCATGTGGACCACCCTGTATAGTAGTTTTCCCCAGATAACAATACCCTGAGCTAGCCCAGCTGCAGCTCAAGCCCTATTTGAGCACTAATAATTGCGAATGTTTTTAAGGGACGCACCATTATATACCAGCTGCCCTAAAGCGTTTTGCAAAGGAACTTTTTTGATAGTTGGTTAAAAGCTCGCACACTGGTAATGGCCAGATGCAAGTACTAGGCCCTACACAAGTACTCGTACTAGTACTTGACATTATAGTGAAGTAAAAGCATCTCCTGACTAAGATTCTGGAGTAGCAGTGGAATGGCCTTGAATCCAAGCCAGAAAAAAGAAAACAATAACAAAATCCAAGACGTATGTAAATGCCTCCAAACAAAACAAGACAAAAATGTCATTCAAAAATATGTTTTCAAAAGTATTGTAATAACCAGTTGTATGTCTTGGAGTAGCTGTGAAAATCCAGGGAAAAAGGACTTGAAAAAAGAATTACGTGTAAAACTTCCAAACAACATTGGCAACGCCTAGGTAGTAAATCTTCGTGCTATAGGCTCCAACAACGCATGACTAACTATCCCTAGGCTACATACCTAGCAACAATTATCGCTACCTAATTAGGCACTAATAATGTCGTTAGCTTCCCTATTAGCTGTTAACATCCCTTATTTCTTACCACTATCTGTCCATTACTATTACTCCCAATACGCATACTCATAATACTCCGGAACCCCTTCGATTAATCCCCCATCTCATCGGGGATTACCCGAAATTCGCATGGACAACTGCTACAAAATTCCCTCGGTTCTCCTTCGCACTAAAGGACTGGCCCAGGATCCTCGTTGTTTTTACAATGTCGGCTCGGCAAGGGCTTCAGGAACCACTTGTCGCTGCTTGTAACCACATACCCTAAGCCTTTGAACCGTACCGCCTTAAGGAAACATTTAGGAGTGGCATTGCGCAACTGTTACAGGAGTATACTACAGAGTACGCTCTTGCACATATACTTGACCCACTACTCGGAACGAAAACAAAGGAATACTGGGAAAAATTGCAGGCCTAAATGTACAGGCCTATTTCAACACGCCAGCAAAGCCTAAAGGATCGACCTCGTTGGCGCTGGCGTCGGAAAAAATGGGTGTCAATAGCCCACTTGAGAACCACTAGTCGGGAAAATGACCGGATGGGATGTGTAAGGCCCTACTAAGGCCCTTTCAAAGGAGGGTGCTATGAAATAATGGCGCGATTGCCAGAGTAAGGCGCTCAACTACCTCTAATACCTATAGGATAGGCCTTACGCAAGAAAAAAATTGAAATTTAAAGCCACATAAATCAGAAATTTTCTCGCCAGGACCCACTTCCTCACCCCATACTCTGTCTCCACGGTCCATGACCTGACCCAAGCACGCATTATCTCCTATGCTAACAAAGTAACAGTACGTCTGCTACTGTTACATCATACTAGACAGTTTTAACATCATCTACTTCCTCTGCGTCTCTACCTACCTGAGCCACTCGGAATATAATACGCTCCATCGGCATTCTTGTGCAGTACGGTCTGACCCTCGGCCAATGACGTCCAGTCGTCCAGCGCCGGTGCCAGCGGCTCACGCGTCATTCCAGAGCGGCGCTGAAAAAATCCACGACTGTCACTGGTAATTCTATCAACCAATCAATAACTATATGAGCCGTATGTGCCCATGATCAATGGAAAAACATCACGTGACTAGAAAACTCATCACACTCAAGGACAATTTCATATCGTTGAAAACCTGCAACGAACTGGGTCTGGGCAATAGCACACATGCAAAATATAAATATTGATTAGTGATATGGAAGCGAAATTGTCGGTCGCCTAGGAAAGTACTGAGCCGTTGCTGAATTCTAAAGCGGCTAGATGTACGGCTTGAGGTCAGCGGAAGGAAAAAAACACCGTTCCTATTGGAGGAACGGATTAGAGGACACGAGAAGTGTAAACAGAACAGTAGCGCAGCACAAAAAAAAGAGATTACATTATATACACAAAACCACGTCGGAAAGTTGACCATTGGAAGCTACATTTAGGCTCGTAGGCCTGCAAGTTACTAGGTCATGAGGTCATAGACATCAAATAGCTTTTAATATAGTAAACGTTCCGAAGTAAATCCTTGTCATAGACCCGAACGCATCATTGAGATTACCCAGGATAAACGCGTTGACGCTCTTGCTAGTGATGGGTCAATTTGGCTGCCGTTGACCCGTTTACCCTAGGTAATCTGAATGATGCATGCGGCTCTTGGTTCACAGTTGAATGTGGTGAATTACTGCCTTCCTTTGGAACAGCATTTACCCCCATACACATGCTTAATCAGCTCCTAGTACACGATTTTCATCGTTTTACGTGGAAATCCTCAAAATGTCACCCCCTCCGGGATTCCTCGAAAATCCTGAATCTATACCATGAAGAAAAATTATTCAGAACGATTTCTGGCAACTCCTAGATCATTCTAAGGGTTGGATGCATCACTGAGTTAATTAGAAAGAATGGAAAATCAACCTCAGCATGAATTTCGATGAGGAATCATTGTAAAGATAACCCAGGGTAATTGTGTCGACGGCATTGCTAGCGATGGGTAGATTTGCGCGCTTTGGACAAATTTACCCTGGGTTATCTCAATAATGCATGTGGTCCCTCAAGGAAAACGTGCTGATGTCCGTGTTAACTATGGGTAAATGGTTGGTACGAGGAGTGTTAATAGACTTACCCTGGGTAACCTCAATGATGCGTGCGGTGCTCGACTACAAGGCCTGGATGCATCGCTGAGGTTACCCAGAGTAATTGCGTCGACGACCTTGCTAGCGATGGGTAGATTTGCGTGCTTTGGACAAGTTCACCCTGGGTTACCTCAATGATGCATGTGATCCCAAAATAAGAGGTATTTCAGTTACAGAAAACCAGCAGTTGCAAAAATTGCCAAATTTGAAATCCACACGGATTTGTAAACAAGGCAAACAACACCATGACGAATTGGTTGGAGAAAATGATTTCATCCTGGGTAATTTAACTAACCTACACTGCTGGTAGGTACACAGTGTATGCGTGCAGTGGTATAGATAGGTCTTAGCATGGAAATAGCATAGTGCTGAGACCAAGTAATGCTAAAACTACTTTTCAGGTCTCCTTAATCCAGAATAAAGCAAAATTTAGAGTTTAGGTAGGGCACCAGGCAAGCTTTTTGGAACCAATTCGCTGCTGGCCAACAAAAAAAACTCTAGAAAAAACACGAAAAGCGAAAGAAAACAATGGAAACCCAAGAAAAAAGCTTCATTTTCGGGAATTTTCCCAGGAAAAAAGATGTCAAGAGGACGATGTGATGGATATACACGGAACCGAATAAAAACCGAATAATTTTATCAGTTCAATAATTAATTTTGAAAGCGAAAAATACTTGAGTTTCCGATTTATTCGAAATACTCGACATTCAAAAGCCAGGATATTCGATTTCGAATAAATGGAAAATTCGAGTGTTCCGTCATCAGAGACCAGACCAATATAGTGCTGCGTGAAAGATAAGAACCGCTTTAGAGGTCCCTTACTCTTGGACATCTGGACGCTTTGATAGTTTTCTGGGTTGTTAAGTAAAGTAACAAAATTATTCAGTTTTTACTCGGTCCCAAGTATAGTAGATCAAAAAAGAATAATGGAAATGCAATCTAAGCATTGGTTTGGAATGCACAGATATAAACACGCAGGCAACCTGCACAATTATACTCCGACAGCTTTGCAAACCAGTTAGCCGGCTTCACCTCGGCTAGGATAACATCCGTCAACAGTTCAGCCTCATCCCTCTCATCATCTCGATAATACGACGAGAGGGAAATGCTAGCCAGGTTAGCTCAGCTGGACCGGTTTTAGGACCAAAATTCATGAGGCAATGGGTATCAAAACAAGCGCATATAGCTATAGAGACGAGAAAATTCAAAATAAGGAGTCATAAAGGCTAAAAAAATCAGCTACAGCTCCGATTTCGATGAGGAAACTCAAGTGAGGGGAGAAAATCGTTCACTACAAAATCCACAAAAAGCCTGGATAGCATAGTTTTTGCTTCTAAAGGGTCATGATCCCGTTGTCTAGTGCTAAGAATAAACGGAAAATGAAATGTGCAAAGATAAAACCAACAAATAAACATACAAACCTGTTGCGACAATGACATCTCATACGAGTTATACTTGGGCGGTGGTGCTGTCGCGGCCGTCGTCAGAAGAAGATCTCGTGATGACAACTCTAAAAGCACCACAAACGGGCAGTCTGACTCATCCGTGAACAAAAACGTCTCCACTACAACCATTCACACATCAAAGCAACGGTCCGACGTGTATAAAAGCCATTGTAGCCTTTTTTGCTCATCGCCAATCGCGCGTCTCTACCACCATCTCTGGGATCTCCTCTCTCACTCACCTCGTTCCCTTATATCTTCCGGATCTTCATAGTTATTCTCATAATCGTGGTCCCTATCTGGTGGATGCGGTGGCATCCATGCCGGTGGCGGTCCACGCATTTCCACTGGCGTACACTCGGATGGATGAGGTAAGGGTAGCGTACCTGGAACANGTGCGGTGCTGGACTACAAGGCCTGGATCCATCGCTGAGGTTACCCAGAGTAATTGCGTCGACGACCTTGCTAGCGATGGGTAGACTTCCGTGCTTTGGACACGTTTACCCTGGGTTATCTCAATGATGTATGTGATCCCAAAATAAGAGGCATGTCAGGTACAGAAACCAAACTACTGCAGAACTTGCCAAATTTGAAATCCACACGAATTAGTAAACAAGGTAAACAGCACTATGGCGAATTAGTTGGAGAAAATGATTTTATCCTGGGTAATTCAACTAACCCACATTACTGGTAGATAGATAGTATGCGTGCAATGGTATAGTTAGGTCTCAGCATGGAAATAGCATAGTGCTGAGACAAGAAATGACTAATACTACCTTTCAGGCCTCCATATTGCAAAACAGAGCAAAATTTAGAGTTTACTGGGGGCACCAGGCAAACTCTTTGGAAACAAATCGCTGCTGGCCAACAAAAAAAAAACTCGAGAAAAAAAAACATGAAAAAGCGAAAGAAAACAATGAAAACTGAGAGAAAAAGCATCCAGTTTCCGGGATTTTTATCCAGAAAAAAGTGGGAAAAGGTCACGTGATGGATAGAAAAGAACAATGGAAACGCAATCCAAGCCTTTTGCAAACCAGTTAGCCGGCTTCACCTCGGCTAGGATAACATCCGTCAACAGTTCACCCTCATCCCTCTCATCATCTCGATAAGACGACGAGAGGGGAAGACTAGCCAGGTTAGCTCAGCTGAACCAGTTTTAGCGCCAAAATTCATGAGGCAATGGGTATGAAAACAGGCGCATGTAGCTATGAAGATTAAAAGATTCAAAAACAGATCAGGAAGGCTAAAAAATCAGATGTAGGCCAAATTTCGATGAGGAATCCCAAGTGAGAGGAGAAAATTGTACGCTACAGAATCCAAAAAAGCCTGGATAGCATAGTTTCTGCTATTAAATGGTCATAACCTCGTCTTCTAGAGTTAAGAATAAACAGAAAACAAAACTTTCAAGCGTAACACCAACAAATAGACATACAAACCTGTTGCGACAATGACATCTCATACGAGTTATACTTCGGCGGTGGTGCTGTCGCGGCCGTCGTCAGAAGAAGATCTCGTGATGACAACTCTAAAAGCACCACAAACGGGCAGTCTGACTCATCCGTGAACAAAAACGTCTCCACTACAACCATTCACACATCAAAGCAACGGTCCGACGTGTATAAAAGCCATTGTAGCCTTTTTTGCTCATCGCCAATCGCGCGTCTCTACCACCATCTCTGGGATCTCCTCTCTCACTCACCTCGTTCCCTTATATCTTCCGGATCTTCATAGTTATTCTCATAATCGTGGTCCCTATCTGGTGGATGCGGTGGCATCCATGCCGGTGGCGGTCCACGCATTTCCACTGGCGTACACTCGGATGGATGAGGTAAGGGTAGCGTACCTGGAACATAGGATAGGTGGATCCAGAGCAGGTAAAGGAAATAAAACATAAAAAGGTAAAATAAAAGCACGGTAGGTCAAAAACTTATAAACAGAAGCATCGTAAGGATAATGTCCAGAAAAGTCACTCAAACAGCACTTCACTATTGTAACAAGGAGGTTCCGCGTATCTGTGAAGACACGCCCACATGTCAGGAGGTCGCGATGCCTATCATCCTATGGCGCTGACCTGTTATTACCTCTTTCCAGCTGTTCGGTAACCATTTTATCGGTATAAATGATCAAATAAGTCAGTGATTTCTCCCGGAAAAACACTTTTCACCTAATCTTTCCAAGTCCAAGCGGGAGCAAACAACACTAATGGTGAATCTACTGCGGTTGTTCCGCAAGTACTTCACTGTACAGCTGACTTATGCCCCTGCCAACTGCATTGCCGTTGTCGTCGATGACACCATCCTTGAAATGACAGGACATTGAACATCCTTTAGAGGATCTCCTGCCTCCAGACG
>JARK01001353.1:1280347-1302928 GCA_000688135.1 Ancylostoma ceylanicum | reverse complement strand
GTGAAAATGAGTGGGCGTGGCCTGTCGCCTGAACTAGACGAGACGAGGCAACGCTAGTGCAATCTTTCTAAACGAAACGCAGCTATAATTTAGAATTCTGGCGAAAAAGACTGCAGAGTGGTGAAGAACCTGCGAAAATAGGTGAGGGGGAACGCCAGGGCATTAACTATATTGCGCCTGAATAAATCCTCTCAGGCACAACGTATGTGTATGTAGCAACAAGTAAAGTAACAGGTAGAGCTGTATGGGATCACTCGGAGGCGCTAACAAACACATGTATGCCTCGACATACTCGACGCATCGAGGGCAACTCGGGGATCATAAAGACAAACATGACGGGGGTGCTGACCGATGACCGTTCATCGCCTCTTCGATGCCACGCCCATGACGGCGGATGTGAGAACAACAAGGGGGGGGGGGGGCAAGTTGATGCATTGCGGAGAAAAGGGCCACCATATATGGGACGCGTCAAATAAGAGCTGCGATCCGTAGGTGAGCTTCCAGGACTGGGATTCGTGAACGCTTAACCAGGCAAAATCAAGCTAGCAAACCAACTTTGAAGGTCTGTGTCTCCTAATATCGCGTTGTCTATAAGATAGCCAATCATGCTAACCATCGTTGATTTACGTGGTGAGCGTTTTATGAATTCTAGTCCGGGAATTCGTGGATTTCGGCAACAGCTAGGACCTCCTAGATCACAGATAATCACTATTAAGCCCGAAAAATTGTATAAGTTCTTTGGAATCTTACATTGTTTTTGTTCAGAAGGGAATTTCGTCTCTATCCCCAACTTCTGTGGTAGGATCCACGAGCGATCCTAGAAAAATCCCAGACGTGGACGAGTTTCTCGAGCAAAATATTGCACGGCTGGCAGTTCTTGCCACTATTTGCCATCGCTGAGACAATTTTCCCAAACAAAGTATAAGCATTTCTGCCGGGAGAACCCGTCCAATTTAGGAAGGGTAGGTCAAAACCTTCCGTGAACGTTCACTATCGTTTTTTGGAAGAGATTATTGCTTTTCTGGATCTCTTACTTCCCCTGTCCAACAGTAAAACAAAGGTAGCTGTTGGAATGGGCAGGTGATGAAATGGTGGCGGATGCAGAAGGTGGGTGGGAAAAAATTGGAGGCTTTCCTGTTTTAGAGACCGAGTCGGCCAAGAAAAATAATAAAAATACGAATTTAAATAACAAATAATCAATACCAATTATTTGAAAATGTAATAAAAAAACAAAGAATATACTACTACAAAGTTTCTATTTGTTCAACTGTTATGTGACTTGTGACTTCGAAAATTCGGCGAATCATTCTCGGGGAGAGGGGGGGGGGCACTGGTGATGACCTTTTTTCTCAATCCATAAAAACTTCTCTCAAACTCCAGTTAAAAGCTTTTCAGGAAAATCCACAAAGCCACAACCTCCTGGATTCTCGGAAATTTTCCAAGTGACCTTCAGCTGTGACTTTTTCCTGAGTTTTCTACCTCTCAATCGACTTTTCAACATCTGACCAGTAAACGTTCTCGGTCAAAGGGTTTGAATCGCTCAAAAGAAACATCTTGACCGACTGCTCCACCTTTGACATAGCGTTTTTCTCTCCAGAATTCGAGTGAATTAGGCATCTTAACCTTAAAACACCACTCTCATAGCTCTCCGTGAACATAAAATAGCCTAGTCAATTTCTCGGGGTCAAGTCCTTCTCGTCAAAACTCTTGGAAATCTCATCAACTCGACCCCACAACCTTCAATCCGGAGAACCAATCCGAGGAACAAACGGCCTGCGACGTGTCACCTCATAATTTGTCAGGTCATAGTAATTATAACCATGCTCATGCATAGCTACAAATCGTTGGCGAAAATATTCCTTCCATTGAACCTCAACGTAGCCATAACACATCTCACCACTGAACCGAACAAATGAGGATTTGATCATAGCACAGGATGTATTCCACTCTCGCATTAGAGCTCGCAAACAACGTTATTAAAGGGCCGTAACCGATGGGAACACGACCGAACGCTCGTAATTCCCACATAGGAAACTCCAGCCAGCCGTCGGCTTTCCTATGATGGGGAGCACTCACTCGATATTCTCGGCATCGTTTGATTCTTTACGAAGCAAATACGAGCCGACAACGGGGCCCATACTATGATGCAAGTTCAAAAAGACTCTAAACTCTGGTAACCCGCCCGGGAAAAGGATACCAAAAGTTGTGGAGCGACTTAAAACCCTGGTAACCCTGCCAGGAAAAGGATCGCAAGGGTTATGGATTCAGGTTGCAGGATCCTTAACTAATGAGGCTACGTGGATCCAGCCGATGTTGGTCATTAGCGTCTTTATCGCCTCACTAGACGGTATGCCCGGCTTCGCTCGGGTGTTTAATTTCTCCCGGCAGTCTGACGCTGACGATAACTGTTAAACCCAACGATCCTTTCATAGTGCTCGTCATTTTCATGATCAGCCCAGAAATCCTTTTTCATTCACCTCTGTCAGAAAGTAGGAAAAATTGTTTCTTTGGCAAATTCTCCTGAAATCCTTGCTATATTCACGTTCAGTGTGTTGGAGAGCCCTAGTGGATGTGTTCTTACTTATCACTAAGTGAAGGCAGAAAAATCGACAGAATCAATAACTCTGTGTTTTCGTGGAATGTGATTGTCATATTCGTATTCAGCGTATTGAAGAACCCCAATAGGCATGCCCTCACCGACCCGTGGGAAAAAATAGCGAAAAATCGATAAAATCGATAAATCAATACTTGGTGGAAAACAGTTATCATATTCGTGTTCAGCGTATCGAATAACCCCAGTAGGCATGTCCTCACCGACCCGTGGGCAAAAATAGCGAAAAATCAATAAAATCGATAAATCAATACCTCATGCAAAACGGTTGTCAGATTCGTGTTCAGCGTATCGAATAACCCCAGTAGACATGTCCCCACCGACCCGTGAGCGAAAAATACAAAAAATCAATAAAATCGATAAATCAATACTTGGTGCAAAATGCTCTTCAGATTCGTGTTCAGCGTATCGAATAACCCCAGTAGGCATGTCCCCACCGACCCGTGAGCGAAAATTACAAAAAATCAATAAAATCGATAAATCAATACTTAGTACAAAATGGTTGTCATATTCGTGTTCAGCGTATCGAATAACCCCAATAGGCATGTCCTCATCGACCCGTGGGCAAAAATAGCGAAAAATCAATAAAATCGATAAATCAATAAATCAATCGATAACCTAAAGTAGCCTAAAACCTCCGCCGGCCTGAGATGCATATGTGTGCAAAGTTTGGTCCCGATCGGTTAACTCTCCGCGATTTCTATAAGGAACATACATACACACACACACAGACATTCTACTTTATATATAGAGATAACACGACACTGCCATATTATTCCATGCCACAGCCGTTCAGCTATGAGCCAAAGAGGCTCTCATGAACGGAACGGAGAAGAAAAGTGGAAAGAAAAGTTTCACAAGTAGTCCAACTATACAATTCCATTATATCATATAAATAATACAGTAATAGCACGACTTAGAGACCATAAGGAAACTATACTATGCTTTTTAAGTTGCTAATGTATAAATAATTACGCTAAAAAATAGTAAAGCCGGATAAAAACCATAGGTGACACGTCCGGAAAAGTTTCCTATCATTTAACAATGCAAAATTTCTATATTTAATCATCTGGAAGGTAACCCATTACTCACAGACTCAAGAATGTTTCCTGGGCCTGCGGTGGCATTCATCATTGAGTTTACTCGTAGTAATCACGTTTACCCCCAAAGTTTACCCTCTTTTAGGCATTCATCAAAATATTTACCCTCATTCCACACGATAAAGTTGGAGGCAAAGTTTACGCGTCTACATATAAGTGCGAGGTGAAGTTTACTATCAGAAATTACCCCGCTCAATAAAATTACTCGCTTATGTTTGTGCGCTCTGGACGCATCATTGAAGTTACCCAGGGTAAACGTGTTGATGCTCGCGTTAACGATGGGTAAATCTGGGCACGTTTAAGCGCTTCTCATAGGTAATCTCAATTACCCAGGGTAAACGTGTTGATGAGATTACCCAGGGTAAACGTGTTGATGCTCGCGTTGACGATGGATTAATCTAAGCATGTTTAAGCGCTTCCCATAGGTAATCTCAATCATCCATCTGGCCTCTGGAATGTCATCACTCATTCTCCAAAAGTGGACGAGTTTCCCGAGCATACATGGGTCTACTCCGTCCAACTGTATCTTCTCAGACAGCAAGAGCAAGCAGTGATAGAAGAGGTAGAATCCATCACTTTTTACCCAAGAAGTTTGCCCATTCTGGATAAACAAAAAGACTAGGGCTTTTCCGGAAGTGTTGATGGAAGCCACAGGTGGAATTCTCACAATGAAGTCAATCTAATCTGATCTTTTTCAGGCCAACACCTTCAGCACAGTAGGCGTGGCTTAGCTACAAACTCCTACAAATCGAAATTCCACCCACATTTCGTTCATCTCCGCTTCCATTACTAGCCAGTAAATTCACTCCAATTCACTCCTTGCCTGTCTCCTTGGGTGAAAAGCGCCATATATCTTCAGAAAGCCGCCTATTGCTACCTCACGGCGGCATTTCACTCAAATGAATTGCGACGCGCGAAAAACTCGAAAAGATGGGCATTGATGTCGCGCGCGACGTCGCCTTTACTTATGCCTAATAATGTCTGACTCGCTGCGGTCGCATTAATCTCTGTCTGCCGCACAAAGAATCGCGAGAAGTTCGGCGGAAACTAGCTGGAACAGCGTTCTCAGAGTTTTCACTGAACACCCTCAAAGCCATTGAGGACTCCATCTAGTCCTTAAAAATTGCTATATAGTCACTGCTACTACTACTACTCGTTACTCCTGACTGCTCATTTCCATTTCCGTCAGCCGATAGCACTTAGGCCATCAACGCCAAAGCCGCAACGAACAAAACCCACACTAATACATTATTAAATCCCGTCACGCAGCACCCCCAGAGGAGAACCTTAGCCGGCCCGGCTAAATGACAATTTAATGAGATCTCATCACGGATAAGAGTAAATGCCGTTGCGTCGTCGTCAACTTCCACCGCATACTCAAGCAATATACTAGCAATCTGATCACGCGATTAAATGGATACGGGGGATATTCCGGGTCATCACTAAAGTTTCCCTAGGTCTAAGTAGTAATCAATCCGGAGGAAAAAAAAAACAGAAATCAGAAGCCAAAGGAAGGAACCTCACCCTGGACAATATGCATCATCGAGACTACCAAGGGTAAATATGGTAACACCGCATGTTTTTACCCACAGTTGACACGGATGCCAATGCGTTTACCTCGGCTAATCTCAATTATGCTTGTAACCCCCTGTGACGTCTTAACCCGCTGCCACCCATCAGTATAGGTTAACCCACCCTTCCGATGATGTATCTGAGTGCAGAGATTCTTTTTTTTTTCAACTAGAAACGAGCTCCATGTTGTTTGATTCTTAATCCTGGGCAATTTCAAAGTTTTTCTCCTTTTTATGCTTGTGCTCTTTCTAGCTTTTCAGGTGAATTTAAAGGAGAAAAAACTCATCTAGGGGAAAAAACTTTACAAGTTCGTCTACAAGTCTTGAGCGCACACAATGAAGCTTACAGCACAGGATGACAAGTTGATTATGCTTTTCTCTTTTTTCGTTCTCGAATCCTGAAATCTTGTTGCTACGCATCGAATGTTAGGGCTTTCAACCGATCCGTGAATGACACACGGATATTTGCACTTCAGAGCTCAGCTCGAGTCCCTACGAGCCTGCCAGGAATCACAGCTTTTTCTAAGCCATCAGAAAATCCAGACTGGTCTCTTTCTTTCCCATTGTATGTCTCTCGTTCATGAACGTGTCTTTAACATTTTGTTTGTTTTCCTCTTCCTCGAGTTAACAGCAACTGGAATATTTATTGCCCGGAAAAATAAATTGCTCAGAAACATTGCTCACGTTAACCTTCATGATTTTTCCACTGTCTATACGGACGAAAACCTAGCGAAGGTGTCCTGAAAAATGACCTGGACAAAGCCATGCCTAACTTAATCTCTTTTAAAATACCCTGAGGATTGAGTACTTAAATTCCGTCAAGGCTAATTTGGAACTTCCCAGATAACTACTCCAACTGCTTATAATGTATGAACCATGCCTAGCATTTTCAGCGAAAGAGATCCACTGGACCGGACGTATAATCGGAATAATGAACATATAATCGGAATGGGTAATCTTATACCCATGTGCAGGTGTTGGGTATAGACGACACGCATGGGTGTACATCAGGGATGAGCGGAATTCCGGTTTTTGGAAGTCGGAAGTATATTAATTCTATTGTCGGGCAAGCATATATGTAGCTCCTGGGTTCCTGAAGAATTTCCAGCAGCTTAGCTATGCGAAGCCAAAGAAGCTATTGTTCTTGCTTCCTCCAAATTTCTTGTATTTCAAGTCTCTCTCAACTTCCAACTTCCGGTCTTACGCAGTACTTCTGCTCACCCATAGTATACATGTTGATGGGTGCCAGGTAAAAAATAAACTTGAGTACGTTAACACGTCCACCATGGCTCCGTGGCGTTTCTCACCCTGACAGCCGGTTAATTAGAGGTGCGAGCCAAGTGTGAAGCGCCTTTGGTAGGTTTCTATCCAACCTGGCATACTCTACTAAAGCAAAGCTATGATGTTCTCTTATGAGTCCTCGATTAAATGCAGGAAAAGGAAGTAAAATTGGTAAGTGTTAAGTTAAAGTGGTAAGGTAAAATTATTAATAATTTGACAGAAAAGTACCACGGCAATATAAAAACAACCATTTTTCTTCAAAATCATCCCAAATTAGCTTGTCTCAAAGTAGAAGCGATACTGTGAATTTCTTCCAAGGGGTTTCATCCGTGGATTTTTTTCGGAAGCTGGAAGATCATAATGTGGAAACTAGAGGCGTCGTTTTCCAGAATCAGCCTTTTTTCTGTATGAAGCTTCTAAGCTTCTCGTGGCGCTGCGATGATCGACACGCATGTGGGGTGGAACTTCCTCTGAGATCATGTAGTGAGATCTGGAAACAGCGCTGCCAAAGGCGCTTCACACTTGGCTAGCACCACTAACTAGCCGGCTGTCAGGGTGAGAAACGCAACGAGCCCGTCCACCATGGGTAACCTTAATTACGCACCCGGGTTTTGGAGAACTCTTAGATTACTCGGACTTTCGTTGAAATTCTCTCATTCACTACTGAAGAACTACACGTTTTCCCAAGTTCAACCAGTAGATAACGACTCAGCTCTGTTGGCTTTCTGTCGCCCGCAAGAAACCCAGATAAACTCCAGACTCCATTGTTATTCCAAAAGTTCATGGATCAGTCCATCGCGTGAATGACACTGGCTTTACGCGACGTACTATGTACAACAATGCTGCTGCTGTGCCAACGCACACATATGGCGCATAAACACACCGCCAACAAAGATACGCGCATATTTTGCGGCGTGAAATTCGCTCGTCACCCACGTCGTTATTACATTACCAACAATAGTCGGCAGATGACTAAAGTGGTGGAGTGGTGCTGGCTGCCGCACGACATCACCACAAATTTTGCAACTTTAGCGGCAATATAGGGGAAAAAACGAGGAACTTCCGTGAGTTTTCCGGAGACGCATGCTGCGATATCCGTGAAGCAAGGACATAGCCCTAGCCAAGTAAAACGTCGAGTACAGAGCCTGAGGCCCTCTGCCCCCACTTGTTGCCATCTTCCCCGAGCTGCTGCTAGAAGGATGGAACTTCCAGCAGCACCTGAGGGTAGAATAGCAGGAAATGGGCGGAGATGGCCTCAGGCTTTATACTCGACGTTCCTACTGCATTCTACCCATTTCCCCTAGTAAACGCAACAGGAAACGAGGAAAAAGGAGAGCAAATCCGAAGCGTCGGTGGACTACAGGAACTGACAGCCGGCTAGTCGAGCGGCCAATGCCACGCACACCACACACGGCTACCTGATTCTCGTGGGAACTTACGAACCTGGCCCCGTCAACGCTCAGCCTCAATTAGGGTGCATCATACCACCGGGCGCGCGACGCGGCGGCCACACGGGAAATGCGAACCTGGACGGCAAAGCTAATGAACCGCATCAATAGCACTATAGGTAAACAAATTAAACCTATTCTAGCCCGTGCATGGAGGTGAAATTAGCTTCTAATCCACAGATAACAGGGAGGGAGGCATTGACGTCGTTTTTCGCGTTACCTATGAGTAATTGTGACCTTCCCATACTCCACTCAGAATACCTGACCAAAGCACAAGCTTTTTGTTAAACACACAAGTAAAACTTCACAGTAAAAGGGAATCGCTGATGACACAGAAATCACCTGAGGATAAATATCACCTGATATCGTCTGGATACTCAAATAAAATCCAGCCATAAAGTCCCGTATGAACGGCACACAACGACATTTCACAATGTAAAAATTAAATTGACTAGTGTGAACCGGAAATGTAGATTTATTTTTGTTTCATAGCAAAGATAAAGGATATTTGTGAACGTTATCCAGAAAATAAACCTTCTTGCGCTAATTTTTCTTGTTTGCCTTTCCTTAAAACAGCGGAAACTTATGTAACAACCTAATATTTTAGTTACTCGTCATTCATTGTTGATTAGAGTGAAAAAACCGGAAGGCGTGGCATGACTGCAAAGTCCTTACAATGTCAACAAAATTGACAATATAAAAACCGCAAGGAATTTAATCCAGTATGATGAATGAAAGAGCATAAAATAAATTCATCGGCAGCGGCACTACATATCGAAATAAAATAACAGCTTCTTCTACTCGGAACTACCAGAACAATTCTGATAGCGTGACAAACTGTTTTCGCCTTTTATTGTCGACAAGTTGTTGGCCCAAAGCTTGTCGACAACCTGCAAAGTGATCGGCCATTGGCTTTGCAAGTTGTTAACAAGCTTTGGGCAGACAACTTACTGACTAGAAGTAGCAAAAGCAAGTTGGCGACAAGCTTTGGGTCGAGCAAGTTTCAGGTACGATCAGACTTGTTCAGGGGAATCTGAGCAGAAAAAAAAATTAGCTTATGATCATTTCAAAACTTTTCTGCTATTCGGTTCAATCGCATATGCATTTATCTACCTCATAAGGATATATCCAGAACATTTGATCAAATAAAGTAAAATAAGGACACTGGAACAGTTATTATTATATTCTTGTACTCGAAGATGCAATAAAAACTTCAGAAACACCAGGAAAAAAACGGAGCGAACAGGATGGAACAACACAAAAGCGCCCACACAGAGAAAAACATGCGAGAACAACATAAAGAAAGGGAACAGGTGCAAAAGGTAACCCCTTATTCTCAGACTCCACCATCAAATCTCTATAGGGGTGGACCAGGAGAGCACAAGGGAGAAAAGCAACACAGGATTTGGTGGGTAACAGCTACACTGCGCGACACCGTTGATCCACGAAAACATGGATTCTCAAGAAAACAATGAGAAAATGTCCATNCATTCCCAGTCTCCACCACCGAATCTCTATAGAGGTGGACCAGAAGAACACAAGGGGGAAGACCAACACAGAATTTGGTGGGTAACAGCTACACTGCGCGACACCGTTGATCCACGAAAACATGGATTCTCAAGAAAACAATGAGAAAATGTCCATAGGAAACAATGAGAAACCAGTAGAAGAATACAAGTGTATCACATTCCTACTCTAGAAAAAAAAATTCAATGTTTTCAAGTGATTTCACGGATACCTTTTCAAAGCTGTTGCCCTGGGAAAGCGAGGAATGGGTCACAATTCAAAAATTTCGGTCCCGACAAGCAGCAATAGATGCTCTCTCATAGAATGCCTGTGGATAACTTCACATTTGTTCGGCATAGCTTTTTTTAACAGCCTGTGGTCTTAACAATTTCTTTGCAAACAGCGCTTAGGGTGTACTCAAGGAATAAGTGAGTGTACAAAGTTAAAAAATATAAGAATGGCCACAATTTAAAAAATGAACATATGTGGATAGGATAAGACTCAAGAAAGCCACACTTCCTAGGCAGCCGTGGCGAAGCAACGTTTTTCACCCATCTTTCACAGCGTTCTCGAAACGTGAAGCAGAAAAAAAATCTAACAATCAATAAAAAGAGCCATAGGCTGCCAGAAAAATTCCAGCTTCCGAGTGACCCCTTGGGAATGTTGACTACCCAGTTAAGGACAACCTCACCCCCGCCCACAAGTAGCATGTCCCTTTTATGGCAGTATTTCCATCATACATCCATAATTACCTACTCACCAAGTGCAACGTGGTGCAATGGCAAACTCAACGTGGACAGCGTTGATCTACTAGCGAAAAAAAATTCATTTTACTTGCATATTCATTCAAAGAATCTGAGAAAAAAGTTCAGGAAAAAAACGAAGTGTTTTCGGTTGCTCTTTTCACTGCCATAAATATTTCCTTAATTTCAGGGTCAAAGACACAAAATATCAATTTAAAGACTTCAAAGAAAACTCCTAATTGGAAAACAGCATGGTTTTAAATAATTCATCCTGGAGGAACTCAACTAACCACGCTGTGACAATGGATAAATCGAACCCACTCCCGCTGGGGTGGAAATATGAGAAATATCTCGGGAAAAAAAGGTTACGGGAAAAGCTCAGCCAAGTACGTGAGTAAACAATCCGTAAAGCTCCGTTTGGTTTTTTGACAAGATGAGTGGACAAATGATAGGTATCGATTGCTGCGAAAAATAGCACATAACTCCTTTGTTAAGCAGTGATAGAAAACAGTTCTGAATACTAGTACTTGGCTGCACAATGAAACAACGAAAAGCAGGGTCGGAGCTGGTTTAGATAATGAGAAAAATGCACCCGAAACCCAATTAATCTACTAAGAACATGGATTCTCGAAGAAGATTTTACCTAGCTTACTGGGACGACGGCCAAAGTAGTAAGGAAACTAACTATGTCCACGGAACTACTAGAGAACTACCATGCAACGGAATTAAGACTGCCCCTCTCTTTCAAGCCCATCCATAAAATCACACCCAAAGAGACCTTTGTGGACAATTATAACAACAACACATATGGACCAGGAGCCGTGTCCAGTACATTTGACCGTGGGAGGGAAAACACAGCGGGTATATATCCATTCCCATTCGTTTTTATCCACTTTGCTATCCAATATGTCTCATCCATCCACGTGTTCATTTCTTTGCGCAAGTGCGGTGTCTCAGCGAGAATCAACACAAAATGAAGGAGGAGTAGATCATGGATCGCTATCATGTGGAAATCGACCGGATAAAGATAACCTGCAGTCAACAGAGTGGATCTGCATATCCAAGGATATGTTTTCTTGGATAGCGGATTCTCGAAACCACCGTAACTTATCCGCTAGAGCGTGTTTATCCGACTGGATATAGTATATTGGATATGGACCCGGATTCATGAACGCGTAACCAAGCAAAATCAGGCTAGCAAACCAACTTTCATCTACTGCGTCTCCTAAAATTACGCAACCCAAAGGGTAACCAATCGGACTAATCATCGCTGGTTTGCGTGGTCAACATTTTATGAATCTCATCCTAGCTGTTATCTAGTGGTAAATTGACAGCTAACTAGCAGTCCAGGGTCCGTATCCAATATTCTTTATCCAGTCGGATAAACACGCTCTAGCGGATATGTTACAGTGGTTTCCAGAGTCTGCCATCCAATAAAAACATAACCTTGGATATGCAAATCCACTCGTCTCACTGCAGGCTATCTTTATCCGGTCGATTTCCACATGATAACGATCCATGATCTACTCCTTCTTCATTTTGTGTTGACCCTCGCCGAGACACCGCACTTGCTCCAAGAAATGAGCACGTATGTAGATGGATGAGTTATATTGGATAGCAAAGTGGATAAAAACGAATGGGAATGGATATATACCCGCTATGTTTTCCCTCCCATGGTCAAATATATTATATACATATATATCAAATATATATATATATATATATATGATATATATATATATATTTGATATATATATATATATCAATATATATATATCAAATATATATATATATATATGGATACGGCTCCAGAAAGCTTCGCTCATTTCCAATTTAGGAAAAGAAGAAAATGTCCACAGCAGCTCGTGGAACAAAATCCGAACTAAGCGTCCTTGGCGCACGTACTACAACGACCCGAACCGGAACACACCTCTCGCGCTCAACTACCGGAAATCCAAGCGACCGCCGGCTGGCGAGCCTTGACTTGTTGCCGCCTGCTGCCGCCATTGTTTCTCTGGCACAGCGTTGTTGCCGCGGATTCGAGTAACTGTTTAATTGGGGTCGTGCCGCATCCAATTGTGTCTGCCGCTCAGGCGGCCGGCAGACGCAAATAAAACACACCTTCTCCTCATAATTGCCCGCTATCAGACTTGTTCGATGGGTCAAAGATGGCCCATAAATCCGACAATTTGTTCGCCATAAAGGAAAGGGAAGCCGAACCTTACAAGGGGAGGGTAGTTTATAGAGTGCGTCTGCGAGTTTGTCTGCAATTACGGCTGCCGCGCGGCTTATCACCTTGTTCGATCTAATGTGTACACTTTCTTCTGCAGGTTTTAATATGTGGTGTGATTCCTTCCATTCCAGTATTTTCTAATTGTCGCTAAATAAAATCTCCAACCATAAGCATTATACGGTGTACCACATCGATCGAACCACGTGACCACCCGTCCGATACCGCGCCGCAGCCGCAACTGCACCCAAAGTCACAGATGCACTCTCTAAGCTACCAAATTACAGCTCTTTTCGTTGCGCAGAATGAACACCTCATGAGCATGAAAGCGTAGTCTACGTCTTAAAATCCATACAACTTAAGACTTCCTGTAGTGACACCCAGCGAGGATAATGAGAGGATTACGCCTCATTAGTGGAAAGTTGAGCACTGATTACAACAATACCCCTAGCATTTCATAGGAGCTATTGGGTTATCAAGAAAAACACCAACTAAGACACCTGTATTGTAGTACAGCGCCATTAACAAGGAAGAGTCGATGTTATTTCTCACTGAAATGTCCTCACAGTGCAACGCTTTCACGGATTACTACCAAGCAGCTTCTATTCCTTTGCCTGCTTTCCAGGTCTTATCCTTTGGGAATTCAATAGGTAGAGGGATGCTTTGTCACCTACTTACACGAACAGTAGAAAAGATAATTATTGATTGAAAACACAGGAAAATGTTGATTTTTCTTCGAGAACAATCAGTGGGCCACTCTCTCAAAGTGGCAAAAAAAAAAACGAGGAATTGTGAATCCATAACCCAAGCAAAATGAAAATAAAATGTAACAACACAGAAATTGCACAAAATTCCAGGAATCGGATGTGTAGTCAATCAATCCATAAAAGGGAACTGGAACTGCAACAAGACACCCACACTAACCATAATCACCTTCACTAATCACTTCCCAACCTAATCACCCAACATTTATCAGATCAATCCCCTGCTACCTATTCACAATGAGCGCCAGAGATGCCAGGAAACAATTAGCGAGCATGGTCGTCAAGCCGAAGCTCGTCCAGATGTTCTGATCATCTATTACAATGCACGAAGCGATGAAGAACACTCATGCATCGTGAAAATTCCAAACCCTTACTGGCAAAAACAATGCGCTTAACATATGTTGGCCCTGAAAAAATAGTGGCTAGGCTAACCAACTGCAAAATGACTCGCATAGAGCAACAAACATTCCAGAAACTCGCAACAATACGCAAAAAAACGAACACCTGCAAAATTCACAGACAAGACCGAAAAACCCACCACTGCTGAAGGGGATCGCCGCATCTGTGAGAATCGGTGCAGGCTTCTTGTGATAGATGCCGGGCGCGAGCCGCGGTATTGGCTCTCCGTTTTCCATTCGGCTGAAACTTTTGGATTTGCAACAAAGTGGTGCTATAGCAGTTACCATTCAATTCCACAAGAAGAAACGTATAGAAATTACCAATGTAAACTCTAAATACCCATATGAAGCAGAGAATTTCGGTCTACAAGAAATGAAAGAAATTTTATACAAAATTAGCGTTTCTGGATAGCCGTTTGATGAGTGTATACAACTAAGAAAATGAATCGCGATTTACCAGACATCCGTACAAAGTACGGCTCAAAAGAGTTATTATAATCTATTTCACTGAGAAAGGTAGTTGGACTAATCCGCAGAGAAAAAGAGCGCGGGAAAGTGCGTTGAAATTTGAGAGGGTGCAGAGAAAAACCGACACCGTGCACGAATACTCGGCTATCAATGCGTTTGAAACGGAGTATATATAGCAAGTTGCCAATCAAACGAACATTTACCTAAGTAAGCTTTGCCAGAAAATAAGTATGTCTAGAATAAGCACGAAAAGATCCAGAAAATTCCAAATCCCGGACCGAATTCGCAAATCGAAATGAAGCGTACTTCCATATATTGGTTAAGATTCCACAAAGAGAACAGAGATTACATAAGGACAATAGAAGAAACTTTACTGAAAGCGCCAGTGCAAATTGATCAAGCAGAATATTCTATCCTGGCAAATTCTCACCTAGAAATCTCGAAGGTGAACACCATCAAAACAATAAAGATTTTAGAATGAGCTTCCAAACATCTCAAAACTGCCGGAAATTTCATAGCAATTATGGCATCTGTCACCACGTAATTGTAGTAGTGACAGATGGAAAGGCATCGGGTCGCTCAAAGCATCTTCGAAGCCGAGCACCTTTAACATATTCAGCGCATAGAATATCTGTCATCGCGCTTTCATGACACCTTTGCACGGTCGAATAGCACCAATTCGTAAAAAGAGGCCCGCAATCTTACGCTCCTTGCACGATAACAAAGGTATCTGAGGTCGAAACAAACGATTCAGGGAAAATTATCAAGGGAGTTAACGAAAAGATTCCTAAAATTACGCTTGAATAGATCCCTTAAAAAGTTTCATCTTTTGGAACTACTTATATTTGAGGAAGAAGTTGAAGCAAAACGCAATGTGGTGAAATTTCAAAAAAGCAAATGTAGAAATAAATAATAGAACGAATACGATGAATGTCTAAATATTCGGCAAAATAAAAACCCTGGATTCCGTCTTTCCCTTTACAAAAGCTACAGTGGACCTCAATGGTAGTGGCCTTCCGCGGCCTCGAAAAGCACGCGGCGCGACGGTGCCGCTCAAGCATAAAACCTCTTAGAGACAACAAACCATGAGGTTTTCATGATAGTTAGTTAGTTTTCTTATTAGTTAACATCAAATATGATGGACAACTATCAAGAAAACCCAGATTCGCCACAGCGGCGACGATTCCAGCGTGAGCGGCGCGGTCGCGAAGCGTGAGCGTGCGAAGAGTGCTTTTCGAGGCCGCGGAAGGGTCACCGCCATCGGCGCCCACTATACTAAAACCATTATTTAAGACGTAACAACAATTATGATTGCTCAGCCTATTAGCAGCATTTCTAACAATAAAACTATAACATTGCAAAACCCATCAACAAGCCATAGCATAGACATAACAATGAAAGGTGCACCTATACTAATTGTAAGCTCAGTTCTTCTCACAGCTAGAATGTAAGGTAGTCATGAAAGCAAAAAAATTGTACTATTCGTTTAAAGGTTCCGAAAACAAGAACTCAAGCAAGTCGTAATTCGATATTCAAGCATAAGTCTAAGCAGCTAGGAAACACACCTAGTTGTTGTTGTGCTGACAGTTTCTCCAGTCCTTGGTGAACCACTAGATGTAGGGCTAGTCGACGTCGATGTGGTGTCCATAGAACTGTCCGATGCGGCGTTTTCGTGCGACAAGTCAAGTTTTTCCGATTTTTTTCCTTCAGGACCGTCGTTCGATGTTAGAGATGACGAACCATTTTCTTCCTCTGGAAGTAGAGAAGTGTTGAGGAATCTAGCAAAAACTAGATTTTAAGAAGCAAATAGCAATATCCAATAAAGTAAGCCAACAACGGAAACAACACAGGGTTTAGGATAAGGAAGGAGAAGACTTCGAGAACGGTAAATTGAGCCGAGAAAAAGTAGAGATAATCCTTCTTCTCCGAATCATAAGAATAGAAAATAAAAGAGAAAGGTTACTAAACAGTAGAAATAGTATTTCTACCAAGTAATAGACATGCGAAAACTCGGATTGGTTGACCACGTGAAATAGCGCGCTCTGGCGCCAATTTCGCATGGATTCGCAGGCATCGGGTTACTGTAGCACTCCGACCGCCGGCGGCGAAATCATCTCCGTGTAGTGCCCACCAATACTCAGTTAAAGACTATGGAAAGCCATGAATGGCTAAAGTACAGAAGAAAACAATGGCCCGCACCTCCCAAATCGGCAGACGATCAACTGAGAAAGAGAGCGAGTGGAATGTGTGGATGCACAGACAATCAGAGTAACAAGACGGAGATGGTGCGATGCGTGAGAGCGGGACCGGATAATTGAAATCTCTTACATATACTCCCGTTTCATTTGCTCAAACTTTTAAAAAGGATATGACAAATAAAAAAAACAATACAAGTATAGATCGGCAAGAAATCCCTTGAGTCAAATTCATCACATAGCGACTCCATACTATTTAGAAGCGAATACCATGTCAAAATCGGAGATGAGTAAGCTGGTTATGGAATTTTACCATGAGTATTTGGACGCTGCAAATGGTTTGTACCTAATAGGTTGCAATTTTAAGCACGAACACTCAACTAACTCTTGTGATCTCCTAACGTAAGAAAGTAGGCTAGTAAATATAAAATCGCAGATCCAGAAAATTCACTGAATCAATCAATACCAAAAGTACAAGCACCCGATCTTGTCGTTCAGCTGAATACACCCATAAGAACAGCAAAGTGCTTTGTTCTGCGCTGGGTAACAGCTCGATCTAAACAATAGCAACATATGGGAACGCATTCGAACGGAACCGAACCTCTTCCTGGATGTCCGGAGGAAAGAAGAAAAATGTATTTGGAAAAACCAAAGACTAACACCAGATAAAGAAAAGAAAAGGTAGTGAGGAAATATGAGAGGGTGGACGCATGTGAGAAAACGCTGACCTTTCGTGGACCACCAAAGTGCCCGGAAGGGAGTGGAACGACCTCGATCGATATGAAGAACAGTATTTTACGACCTCTCACACTCACATCCACTGCACCTCACATATCGTCTCTATCGGGGACCGGCGGGTGAACATGAGGTGATCAAGTTGCAAACGGCAAGGATTGAATGTCATACACACGACTTCAGGGCGGAGTCTAACTTGTTCTTAGAGCTAAATCGTCCAGAGCTTGTGAAAAAGCCAAACAAACAACCGAATCACATGCAGTTTCCAGTGACTACATACGCATACACCGCATACACTTCAAATAAGGTAAAGTAATGTATTTGAACAATAAGATTAACTGGATCTGGAACATCTCAGCTGTGACAAATTTTGTAGAAAAAAAAAACAGTCGAAATCCAAAAATAGCGCATATACGCATACCATATCCAGAAGTTTTCATCCAACTGCACCATTTATTACGCTCTTTAAAACTCTCTCTCTTTCTCTTTCTCTCTCTCTCTCTCTCTCTCTCTCTCTCTCTTTCTCTCTCAGTTGCTCCATAGTAACCTTCAAATTTCATTGTGCTGGGTACTAAAAAATGCGATTGTATAATTCTAATCTATAACATCTATAATATCAATATCACAGAAATTGTTCGGAAAGTACTTGGGATTTTTAGGCGTTTCAAAAAATTAATTTTTCCTAATGAAAGAACATTAATCAATGATACACTTTGCATTTTGTTTGACTATCTTTTGCCATCGTTTTGGTAATTTCATATTCCCTCTCTCCTCAGGTATTTTTTTTTTTGCAAAAAATTGGGCTACATAAGATTTGATATCCCATCTTCGGTAAAGGTTTTCCTATTCCAGTAGTTCTGCAACGATCGGAATAAATGGAAGTCGGATGGCGGAAGATCAGGACTATATGTTGGATGCAACGTTAATTCCCAACCACGTTCCAATAATCTTTACCGAGTCGCCAAATATGTTTGCGGTCTAGCATTGTCTTGGTGGAACACTACTGCTTCGCGACTCGCTAATTCTGCCCGTTCTTTATCGCTTCATCTGATTTTATCAGCTGTCGACAGTAGAGGTCCACTTTGAAATTCTGGTTCCTTGGAAGCACATCAAAACATATCACACCTTTGTAGTCCATCCAATTGGTAGCATGACCTTCTTTTGGTGGAGATCAGTGCTGGACATCGTTTGAGCAGGTTTGTCCTGTTTTGACTTTTTTTTGGTTTTGGTTTTTTTTTCCTGTCTTGAGATAATACGTAATGACAAAAAGCCTTTCAAAATAGGCATTTAAAAAATCTATTTTCAAAAACCCCAATTACTTTCCGAATAACCCAATATTTTCAGCAACCGAATTTGACTCAGAAATGGTAGGGTCACGAGTAAGGATAATAAAAAATACCATAAAACACTGAGGTTGTGTAGGGTTTTTTCGAACCGGTCCTTTTTTGGACAGGTCTGGAAAGGCAATAGAACTGAAGCGAATGGTGTGCGTGGCGGGACCTACTCCACACTCTCACTGGAAACACGCTAGCACCGCATCCATCGTTTGGGTCCCATCGCGCTTCTTGAACCGCGACGCTACGGAACCGCGCACACAATTCGCCAATCATTTCGACACAAACTGCAAAAGTTGTGAATGTAGACAATGCAGGTATTGAAGGCCCAGATTAGAATGACATGCTTTCGGTGTTTCGATCTATTTATCTTTTTGCAATTATTTTTTAATAATTTAGTTCTTTAATTATTTATTTTGTTATTCAAAGTTTTGCTTTAAAAACGATGGTTCATCCGTTCATCATTAAATTTATGGATTTGTCGACAAGGACTTGTGCTATTACTGCGGCAGACATCAGATTTGGTCAGGTTGCTTGTTTCATGAGGTAAAAACAGCCCTGGATACCATGATATAGTTTGGATGCGCAGCCTTACCGTAATCCCACAATATGCATATTTCACGTTCATTCTGCAGATACAGAGCTCCCATTCCCCCGAACTGAGAAAGTAATCCACAAAGCGCCCACGGCTCGTGGGCCTCCGCCCTCGCCGAGCATTCGGAGAGTCGTTAAAGGAGTAAAAGAAACGCTAACGACCGTGAAGCCACCGACAGCTGTTAGTGTGAGGAGCAGTGGCGATGGAATGACGAATGAACGAATGTATGAGGCGTAATTTATCATGTGTTGTAGGTGAACACACAGGCACAAAACTTGTGATGGACAAATTGCATGGCAGAATGGCTAGGAAAAAGATGTTTTGTTGGCCTAGTCGAGATGTCCGTTAAGACCAAGCTTTTAAATTGTTAGAAACAGCTGCGCTAAGCAGACATTACTTCCACAGTATCCAGTAATTTGCAGAATTTCGTGTCAGGACCAACTGCAAATGCCACAATGCTGAAAGGGTAACACAGATACACAGTTTAAAATTGCCTCCATGACTTTGTCTGCAATTACGGCTGTATAGATTTGAAAAAAAAAATTGAGAAGGATTTCTTCTAGGTTGGTGCTTCAACAAATCTCAAGCACATACGATCACGTCATATTCCATTAATGAGTACGGAAAAAATGCTCGCAAAATGGATTTATAATATTATTTTTACTGGTTAAAAATAATTATTTTGAATTGAGTAAACAGAAAGCGACCAAATTTTGGCTCAACGCAAAAAAGTATAGTTGCAGTAACTTGGTCAAGAAAAGTAGTGAGTATACAGTGGGCGTCGATGGCGGTGGCCCGTCTGCAGCCTCGAAAAGCACGCGGCGCGACCGCGCCGCTCACGATAGAATCGTCGCCGCCGTGGCGACTCTGGGTTTTCTTGATAGCTGTTCATCACATTTGATTGTAACTAATAAGAAAACTGACTATCAAGAAAACCCCATAATATGATGTCCCGGAGAGAATCCCTGCTCGAGCGTCGCGGTCGCGCCGCGTGCTTTTCGAGGCCGCAGATGGGTCACCGCCATCGACGCCCACTATACATAGGTTAAAGTGAAGAAGATTTTTTTTTTGAATTCATGGCTGCCTGGAGTTTCAAAATTGGAATCTTCCGCTTCCGATTTTTAAAAAAATTGTGATAAAAAGTGAACCCATTTTCTTTCCCTTCAATTTTTCTCGATGTTCTAATCTTTCTTTTTTTTTCTTATAGTATTGTGTACATAGTTGCACACTGTGGCTGAACCCACTGTTATTTCGCTGGTACAACATCAAAAGTATTAGCAAGTAGAAAGATGGCTAAGAATTTGCTAGAAATTCGCCCAATCATTTTATTCAAACCCATGTGTGAAGGATAGTATCCAACTAAACTCATAGTGCCAACTTTTTCCATACTGTAACTGCATTGTACTATACGCATAGCAAAATTAAGGACTTTTCAGACGTGATTGTTCTTCTAGAAATACGTAGCTTTCCAGCTGCTGGTCGTATGGTTCCGTAAGATCTCGCCGTATTTTTCAAATCAGGTAAGTTCAATAGGTCTAGGAATTCGCCGTGCAATTCCAAAGAATGTCGCAACCATTCTACAGTATCCTACCGTACCACTGCAAAGGCGCTACTTCTGTACTTATGGATCAAATTTTATAAATCTAAAGGAAACAAATTGATGCACTTGGCGTAGCAGCACACGGCAGCCATAAATCACCTAACATGACCGTAAAGGAAGTATGACGCGACCGAACGGGGAAGGAAGAGCCAATCACGCAACTCGCGATAGGTCAGTTGATTAGCAGGTGCACATCACATACAAATATTTACCCAACCTGGTTGATATGAAGAGGTGAAGGTGCGAAAAACATATGTCTTGGGAGCAGGGATAGGGGTGAAGGTCAATACGTGGCTCTGCCACTAGTGTTTTCTTGGAAGAGGGACAAATCCACATAAGGGTTTGCTCTGATTTCCTTATGGAGTGAATTTCGCAGAAAATGTTCGTATCAAATCTCTATACTTGATCATAAAAAATATGTACGCAGCAAACATATCAATCGATTAATTTCAATTTTTTAACTAATTGATTTTTTAAATCAATTTCACCAGGATTCTTCACTTATTTGGATCTGATTGTGCGAACAAAGTGAACAGTTTCCGAAAGACATTTCAATTTTTTGTCTTAGAAAACACTAAAAAAAGTAAACTATTAATTGTCCATTAAGATCCAATTTACAGTGGGCGCCGATGGCGTTGACCCATCCACGGACTCGAAAAGCACGCGGCGCAACCGCGCCGCTTTGGCGGGAATCCCATCCAGGACAACAAATTATGGAGTGTTCTTGACAGACAGTTTTCTTATTAGTTAACATCAAATCTGACAAATACCGAGAAAATCCATATTCGCCACTGCAGCGACGATTCCATCGTGAGCGGTGCGGTTGCGCCGCGTGCTTTTCGAGGCCGCGGAAAGGTCACCGCCATCGACGCCCACTGTACCAAAATGAAAATTAAAAAAGTAGAAGTTGGATAGTTCTAAGTCAGTAGCTAGAGCTTATGTAGGATGGAACGCAGGAACGGCAGTAATGTGGGAAAAAGCCGGAATTTCGCACGAGAACTATTCCCTGGGCCTTGTCTGCACCACAGCAATTTAAGGTCCCGAGTATTCCAGGAAGATTTTACAACATTAGCTCACTATTCTGCGCTTGAGCTATTAAGAAGCCCCATTAACAATATTACCATGTCCACAGATACCGAAGGAGTCTCCAAGTAGCCTTTTTCCGGACGAATTTTCCCATTACAAGTCGACCACTTTACCCACTTTACACCACAAGTTTCCAGGATTCTTACATATTATCGTCCACAAGTTATATGTTCACATTCCACGAGTAATGCCGCGATAAAAGATCCTGAATAGAAAAACGACAACCAGATGACTGAATGACATGGCAAGTCAGCTCGAGCCAGGTGAACAGGCGTTGGTGGGGTGTAAAACTTGCGCAACAACGACGCCATCGGCAAAATGCACCAACCAACTGCACCGCGCTCTCAGCTGTGGACGTTTTTTAGGGTATCCTGAGGAATGAGCCAGTGTTACTGTATTTCATCGAGTTGTAGAAGACAAAAGAGCAAACGTTCAGTAATCACAGCTGTCATGACAATTCTGAGCAAGATGAACAATGAATAGTTATTGTCGAAAAGATAGACAGACTCCTTGAGTGCAGAATCGTGGCGGGACCTGGACGAAGGATGGGGAGAGACCATGCTCTGAGTGAGAGGGTCCATTAGGTCCCGCCACGATTGTGAAGCCGCTACCCGCACGTGCAATCCGTCTATGTTTTCGACAAGGACTGTACTTAATGTCTGGGTGTACAGTGAGCGTCAATGGCGGTGACCCGTCTGCGGCCTCGAAAAGCACGCGGCGCGACCGCACCGCTCACGCTAAAATCGTCGCCGCAGTGGTGTATCTGGGTTTTCTTCATAGTTGTTCATCACATTTGATGATAACTAGTAAGAAAACTAACTGACTATCAAGAAAACCCATAATTTGATGTCCCGGAGAGGATTCTCGCTCGAGCGGCACGGTCGCGCCGCGTTCTTTCCGAGGCCGCGGACGGGTC
>JARK01001353.1:1259311-1271157 GCA_000688135.1 Ancylostoma ceylanicum | reverse complement strand
CCCCCCCCCCCCCCTAGAATGGGACGCCAAATTTTTGAAATTGCTTCACAACACAAATAAAAATCTTGTACTAGTTTATTTTTGTCTAATTTTATTATCATTTTTAGACAATTTTTGTTAATTTCTTTATTATTATAATTAATATTTTTATTAATTTTATTTTCTGTCTAGGACCAATACGGCGAAGACCCCATTTTCTCCCCATGCTCCCCCCCCTCCTGCCCATTTTCTGCGCCCGCCAGTGACAGCTACGGATAGCAAATTGAGCGGGGGCTAGTTCTCGCCCACGGGACGTAGGTCAGTGTTCTGGTGAGCCCCAAAATATTTATGTTCCATATGCAATACCATATAGTGATTAAAATTATTACTAATAAGACAATTTGTTATGAAATAAAATATAAAACATATTATGCTCAAAGATATTTAGAAAATAATGACGTACGAGAACTGGTCCCCGATCATGGGCGGAGCCGCATTAGAAGCCAAAGAGAGAAGCCATTTTCATCACAGGTGTTTCAGAGCCTATAATGTTTCAGAGCCTATAGCCTATAGTACTCTTGCTGCTTTACAGTTACCAAATACTGATGATATAAGGTATTTCAAAGCCTACAGTAGTCTTCCAACTTTATAGTTACTAGATAACAATGACGCATTCCTGGGAACACATGCACCGTGAATGTTACCCAGGGTGAACGCGTTACCACCACATAAATTCGCCCGTCATTGACACGGGCGTCAACACATTCACCCTCGGTAATCTGAATGATGTATCCAGGCCCTGAGCAAAATAAGTGACCCCAGAGAAGATTGCTACTTTCCGGGGACCAGTTCTCGCGCTGCAAATATGGAAATCTTCACCGCGACCAGCGAAATCACGTGCATATTCCTCCAGATTTCAGTGCATCACATGACTCTTTGGTTATTTGCATTCATAAATCATTGCTTTCAAGTTAAGAGCCATGTGTCTGCAACTCCATACAGCTTCATGACCGTGACGACAGCAGAAAAAGCCGCTGAACACCTGGCGCACTCTACCTGCGCCGTAAAGTGCTGTGCTGTCAGTAAAAAGAAGACAAAGAGGAGAATCACAGAAACTTCAGAGACAACCCGAGCAGTCAAATATTCGAGGATGAAGACTCTCCAGGAAACGACAAGGCTATGTACCAGATGTGCACACGTCTGAAGGCAACTGCCCCTAATTACTGAGCAGTAATTACTAATGTAAATGCACACTCAGCTGAAGAGCACTTCAAGTAATAGACGCGTCAGCAACATGCTAAGACGTTGAGCGTTGAAAACGCACAACTCATTGGGAATATATTGATTTCAGCTATATTACACGTTGAAGAAGTCTAATTGAATAAATAATTATTTCTGGAAAGCCAGCTGTTGCACTAGGCCAATCCTAAAAAGTCATGAGGACACCTTGTACTAGAAGGCTTTGTATAGCTATTATTGCTTGGGTGCATGGGAAGACTGGAAATGACAGGTGGAATAATGACACGATAACCAGGAAAAATAGGCGGATTAGTTATTCCAAGTGAGATACTACTAAAGCTACTGTGAAACCACTTCGACGTAGTATATACTAACCGTGTACTAGTAGCCTGGCAGCACCGTGAGGGACAGACCGGGCGCCCGCACCTCAGAATCGAACCAGAACCTCAGAATTTTGGGATTTTCACATGGAAAGGGATTTTTACACTCGAAAGGCATTCAGAAGACGCTGATCAGAATATTTACGTGATTCCATGCTAAGCTGTAAAAAAACCCGTTCTTGAGCCCTAAGTCTCAGGGAGATTGTGGGCGGAGTCAGGGGCGGGGCAAGGCAAGAGGACGAGTTCGCTCAATATTCGCTCAACACTCCTGTAAGCGCTCTTTTTGAGTGGATTCATACTCCTCTTTAAAGTTCCTCATCACCAACTCCTCAATAAGATAGGAGGCGCTCTCCAAGTGTGGCCAGTCAGAAAATGAATGGTGCGGAAACCTAATAACTCATTCTCTGGCCCCGCCCACAATCTCCCCAAAAAAACCGACTTTTCGGCAATTTTGCATGGAATCACGTGTATCATTGCTATCAAGAGCTCCTGGTGATTTTTTCCATATGAAAATCTCAGAAACGATCCTGAGCTGCGACGATGCAATTGATTCAGGCTGTTTAAAACTCTATCACCAGTTCGCTGATGTTCATCTCAAGAGAAATCACTCGTAGGTAAGAGTTGAAAGGAGCAACGCCAAACATCCCAATCGGAAAAAAATTGAATTCTCACACGAATCGAGGAAAATTCGAATGCACGAATATTCGGAGTAAGGAAAGTAGAAAGTTTGGAAAACAGGGAAGAACGGTAGACCAAATATGTCCAGCAATTCGATCAGTCAGTGTTGCCTATTCGGCTCTTGATAGGCGCCTCACTAACTCGAAATCATCAAGGTGTGTCAATCCACAGGCCGCATGCATCGCTGAGATTACCCAGGGTAAACGTGTTAACACCGCACAATTTAGCCTATCGTTAACATGGACGGAAATACAGTGCCGGCCAAAATTATATAGCCTTTTCAACTTTCCTCCATAACTTTTGTTAACGTAAATCTTGACTTAACGTGAAGCCTTGAAGTTCAAATTTTTATGATAGTTCTAGAGACTCAAAATCCGTTTATTCGAACCTTAAAGGTTCAAGTTAAGCCGAGCTTTGCGTTAATAGAGGTTATGGAGGAAATTTGAAAAAGCTATATAATTTTGGCCGGCTCTGTAAGTATGTTTACCTTCGGTAATCTCAGGGATGCATCCAGGCCCATGTTATCTTTCAAGCTGAATTATTGACGAGTAATTGCATTGCATTGCACGTTCCCCCTACACTGCCTAAGGGCTTGATCTCATGTAATAAAGCAATTAATCAATTAATGATTAAAAAACAAAGAAGTGTTTCTAACGATTCAAACCTCTGCAATATCGCACCAACTAATGGCCTTCGACNGCCTGCAGTCCTTTTCCAGCTTTATAGTTACCAGATAACCATGGTACACTTCTGGTGCCACGTAAACCATTGATGATATTACCCAGGGTAAACACATTACCACCATATAAATTCACCCACCATTGACGCGCCTGTCAACACGTTCACCCAGGGTGATCTCAGTGATGCATCCAACCCCAGAACAGAATAAGTGACACCTAAGAAGGCAGTTGCTTCCCGGGGAAGTTCTCGCCCTGCAAATATGGAAGTCTCCACCGTGACCAGCGAAATCACGTGCATATACTGGCAGATTTCAGTGCACCACATGACTTTTTAGTAATGTGCATTCATAAATCATCGCTTTCAAGTTAAGAGCCATGTGTCTGCAACTGCGTACAGCTTCATGAGCGTGACGACAACAGAAAAAGCTGCTGAACACCTGGCGCACTCTACCTGCGCCGTAAAGTGCTCGGCTCTCAAAAAAGAAGACAAAGAGGAGAATCACAGAAACTTCAGAGACAACCCGAGCAGTCGAATATTCGAGAATGAATATTCTCCAGGAGACACTGAAGCAGTGGACCAGATGCGCACACGTCTGAAGACGACTCACTCTAATTACTGAGCAGTAATTACTAATGTTAATGCACACTTAGCTGAAGAGTACTTCAAGTAATAGACGCGTCAGCAACATGCTAAGACGTTGAGCGTTGAAAACGCACAATTCTCTAGGAATATATTGATTTCAGCTATATTACACGTTAAAGAAGTCTAATTGAATAAATAATTATTTCTGGAAAGCCAGCTGTTGCACTAGGCCAATCCTAAAAAGTTATGAGGACACCTTGTACTAGAAGGCTTTGTATAGCTATTATTGCTGGGGATGCACGGGAAGACTGGAAATGACAGGTGGAATAATAACGCGATAACCAGGAAAAATACGCGGATTAGTTATTCCGAGTGAAATATTACTGAGGCTACTGTGAAACCGTCACGATTTAGCAATAACCTGTGCGCTACTAGCGTACTATTACCGTGATGGGCACAGCAGCTCTCGAGCGCCACTTCGGAAACGGTTTCGCAATTTCTGCATGAAAACTATCATCAACAGCTGCTGATCACAATATTATACGTGATTCCGCACAAAACTGCAGGAAAATCCGTTCGCGAGCAGCAAGCCTTGGGGAGACTGTGGGCGGAGCCGAAGGCGGGGCCAAGGCAAGAAGACGAGATTCCACAATAATGCACTCCTGTAAGCGGAATTCATATTCCTCTTTAAAGCTCCTCATCACCAACTCCTCAATAAGATAGGAGGCGCTCTCCATGTGTGGCCAGTAAGAGAATGTATGGTGCGGAAACCTAATAGCTCATTCTCTGGCTCCGCCCACAATCTCCCCAAAAAACCCGACTTTTCGGCAATTTTGCATGGAACCATGTGTATCATTGCTATCAAGAGCTCCTGGTGATTTTTTTCCATATGAAAATCTCAGAACCGATTCTGAGCTGCGACGATGCAATTGATTCTGGCTGTTCAAACCTCTACCACTAGTTCGCTGATGTTCATCTTAAGAAAAATTACTAGTAGGTAAGAGTTAAAAGGAGCAGCGCCAAATACCCTGTTAGGAAAAAATTGAGTTCTCATGCGAATCCAGGCCACTCAAGAGATCGAATAGTCGAAGTATGGAAAGTAGGAAGCCTGGAAAAGCGAAAGAACGGAAGACCAAATATGTCCAACAATTAGTGGTGAACACTTTGTGCTATTGCCTGTTTGGCTTTTGGTAGGCGCCTCAGTAACTCGAAATCATTAGGGTGTGTCAATCCATAGGCCTCATGCATCACTCAGATTACTCAGGGTAGACGTTTTAAACCACACAATTTTGTCCGTCGCTAACATAGGGGGAAAAATGTTTACCTTGGGTAATCTCAGTGATGCACTCAGGCCTACACATTGTTTTATTTGCTTCAAGAGTTACCTTTCAAGCTGAATTATTGACGAGTAATTGCATTGCATTGCACGTTCCCGCTACACTGCCTAAGGGCTTGATCTCATGTAATAAAGCAATTAATTAATTAGTTAATCAATTAATGATTAAAAAACAAAGAAGTGTTTCTAACGATTCAAACCTCTGCAATATCGCACCAACTAATGGCCTTCGACACCACATGAGAACGACTCAGGTATTCCACTTGAACATCCGCTAGTTCACATCTCCCTCTTGACCAATTTTTTCGCTAGATGGAATTTAGGAGTTTTCAAAAAGAAAAATTGAACAAGACTTCCCCGACAGCCTAATACATGATGCTGCACCACAGAAGCTCTGTCAGAAAAAATCTGCGAGAAAAAAGACTAAACTATTTATTCATATTGCTGTATAAATATTAGATCATGACAGAAAATTAAGTGACAATCACGAAGAAGAATCAGACTTTGGTCCACCTCTAGGATAATATTTGTCAAGAATGCTTTCTGGTATTCGTTTCAACATTTCTCTGGGGAATATACGCAATAGTTGCCATCCAATGTCCAGTGACTCAAATACGTTTCGATTTTCGTAATTTCCTGAAAGAAAAAATTTCTACGACAAAAAAAAACAGAATACAAAAAAAATACTTTTGTAATCTTGAGAAAAAAAACTTGGGTAAACGGATCAGCGCAATCTCTTGGATAATCTGTATAAGACTGCTTATGCGTTTGAAAAAAAAAAGGTAGAAACTCACCTTGGGCAATGAAGTTTTTCTCGAATTTTCCTAAGAATTCCAGATAAAGAAGGTCATCTGATGACAAAGCTTCTTCTCCTACCACAGCTTTCATAGCCTGTACGTCTTTTCCAATGGCATAGCAGGCGTATAACTGAAAAGGTTATTTTTTTCTGAATGAATGAATGAATGAATGAATGAATGAACGAATAAATGCCGCATGAATGCAAGAAGACGATCGAATGGATGTCATACTTGATTAGACACATCTGAGTGGTCGGCACGAGTCATTCCTTCACCAATGGCAGATTTCATTAGCCGAGACAGTGAAGGTAGCACATTAATTGGCGGATAAATCTACAAAATTACTAATATTTGATTCAGTACCCGCTTCCCATAAGAAATCTTCAACAACAGACCTGTCTGTTATGCAGCTGGCGATCAACATAAATCTGTCCCTCAGTAATGTAGCCAGTAAGATCCGGAATAGGGTGAGTGATATCTCAAAAAGCCAGTATGGTGACAAATATCGAAAGAATTACCAGTTATTCCGCAGCAAACTGTTCAAATTTATTGGAAACAGATCAAAAATCTAAGAGAAAACCCTCGAAACCCCCGAAACGCTCGTACGCTGGTTGCCTGCCCCTCCACATACTTATTTCGGAGTTTGTATAGTTTCGACCCACTATCCCAAATTTTGAAATACACGCACCATCATTAGGCATGGTAAGTATAGGAATCTGTGTGATAGACCCATCGCGTCCTTCAACTCGTCCAGCACGTTCATAAATTGTCGCCAAATCGGTGTACATATAACCAGGGAATCCTCGACGACCAGGTACCTCTTCACGAGCGGCGGATACCTAAAGAAATAGATTATTCGGAAACTTCCACTGAACCCCTGTAAACGCTGATTTTAAGAGAATCCGTAGATTTCAAATCGTCCCACCTCACGCAAAGCCTCCGCATAGGAGGACATATCAGTGAGTACGACTAGCACGTGTTTCTCACACTGGTAGGCGAAAAACTCTGCTGCGGTTAGCGCCAGACGTGGAGTAATGATGCGCTCAATTGTTGGGTCATTAGCCAAGTTGAGGAATAGGCAGACATTTTCCATGGATCCCAAAAAAAATTTAGATGAAATGGAGATCAACATTAAGAAACTTCGTGACCCATGGATTTCAACTACATATCCTGTTTTCAAAGGCATAGCAACAACAACTACGAATCTACTGATTACAAAGTTAGGTGAACAGATTATGCCATCCATTGAAATCCCACAACTAAAAGTAAAAACTGACCATTCTCCTCGAAATCCTGCTTGAAGAATCGAGCTGTCTCCATGTTCACTCCCATAGCCGCGAAAACAATAGCGAAGTTCGACTCAGAATGCTCTTGTTTGCTATCCGGTAATTTTACGAGACCGAAAACGTTACGTGGTAATCAAATAGACAACGATGTTTTGCCACAAAGCTCCGCTCACCTCCTTGCCGTACAATCTGCGCGGCAATTTCATTATGGGGCAGACCGGCAGCGGAGAAAATAGGAATTTTCTGGAAAACTAGGGGTTTACTAACATATAAACAGAGTAAACAAGAAAAAAAAACATGCGTAGGGACATACCTGCCCACGAGCAATTGAATTCATCACGTCGATAGCAGAAATACCTGTTTGGATCATTTCCTCGGGATAGATACGTGACCATGGATTTATAGGCTGTCCATTGATATCAAGGAAATCCTCAGCAAGCACTGGTGGTCCCTAAACATGGGAGGTGTACGACGTCCTCTTAGAATACAAATGCAAATTTAAGTATTTGAGAAAAGAAAACTAAAAAACCAAGGTCAATAGCTCACCCTATCGATAGGCTTCCCGGATCCATTAAAGATACGTCCCAGCATGTCTTCAGACACGGGTGTCCGTAGGATATCACCAGTGAATTCACACACAGTGTTTTTGGCATCTATGCCTGATGTTCCTTCGAAAACCTGGGATAAAATCGTAACCAAAGGTATAATACATTCGCTGTAAGCAGGAAACCGTGGGGTATGGTAAATATAAAAGAGACACCTTCACTATCACTTGTACGTCAGTTCCGGGAGGAAATAGTACTGAAAATGTGAGGATCTAGAGAAAAAAGATTCAATGGAGGTTCCAAATTGTGCAAGTGATTTAGGAGATCTCGGTGAGAAATAGAGAGCGCTAGCAAAAGTGCAAGGGAACTCCCATGGATTTTTGCATGCATTCTTGTTATTAGTTCATTTACTTATTGACACAACTGTGCAATCAAATTATAATAGTACTCTAACAAATATGATAAATAAAAATATAATAATAGTACTCTATCAGATATAATAGTACAACAAATTATATGGTTTTGCTACTGATTTCCTGAAATTCACACCTTATCGCTGGTAACAGTAAAGTAAGTCGACACCCAACGGGAGGACGTGTGCGAATAAGACTTCCGACATACTATTCTCTAACGAAGGAAAATCAGAACATATGAATGCACAACACCTGAACGACAGCCTTGTTCCTGGTGATTTCCAGCACTTGTCCACATCGCTTCGTCCCATCCGGAAGAGTTATGTGCACGATTTCGTTGTATTGTGGAAATTTCACTTCATTTAAAATTACAAGAGGCCCATTCACTCCGACGACGGTTCTATAGACTAAAAAGGGAAGAGTTTGAAATATATACACATCAACTGCAAAACCATTAACATACTCAGTCGTGGCTGTGTGTTGTAGTTGCGGATGGTGGCTGTTTTGTGGGATGTAATCGCTTGGTTTACATCAATTGATGCCATACCTGAACCANCCTTTTTGAGAAGGACTGTATATAAAGTGACACACGCACCATACATACATGTATGTATGGGAATTGCGTAGCCCGCAATTATCCGAAAAAAAGTGTACCTACGGACAGGCCAAAACGTCAGAAATGTGGCTAAAACTCTCTCTAAACAATGGCACGACGGCAAAAGATTTAAAACTGACACAACACTGAAGGAATCGAAGACGAATGGGCATGGAGGGAGCGTCCTAGCAAGGACGTATCGATCACCCGCTAACAGTGTGAATTCTCGAATACTTGGTGCACTAAACGACGCATCGTATGAACATAACTGACACTAGTCCCAGAAAACAAGCAAAGAACGAAAGAACATTTCGTAATTCCCCGATATGCAAGATAAACAGCGCAGCAGAGCGTCGAGGTGTCAATGGTTGCATGCGAAAGTGGGCTGTGGAGCGGACGCGGTTGCAAAAAACCGTTTAATATGGTTAGCTCTAAGCCGGCTGGAAGAACCGTTGCTGGAATTCCGAACGCAAGTTGAAAGTACCAACCTCGAACTCGAGAACAATCGATAAATGGTCCAGCTACGGAAAAAATCAGATCTATTGGTAAAAGTCTATGTATGCATTAGATTTCTTTGGAATTCTTAAGGCTAATTCGAAAAGGGTACAACGCGCAATATGGATCTAAAAAAATGGATGAATGCGTTCCGATCGTGCATCTATCGGTATTCCAGGGAAATTACCTCACTAGCGCACAATTTTCTCCAACTGGTTTCTGTACAACGTGTATCCTGCGCTCTACACCTGACTCAATCGGCTTTTTGATAGTTCATATTTTGAAGAGATCCGTTTTTGGGGCTTTCGTATGACCAGAGTTCGAGAAGAGTTGAACCCCATTTTTTTCTTGGTCGACTCAAATGCACAGCATCTAATAATAGTTTAATAAAACTTCGTACATGAAATTCTTTTGAATTCCGGACCTGGAGGGACTTAGAACTCATACCCAACAGTGAAGTAGCGAGAAACGCACGAGAAATTCGCGAAATCGTTATGCCCTGCCCTTTGCGTCTTATCGCGCTCCATTCTCAGACAATTCCGGGGGCGAAACCCCGGCAAATACCGTTCGGAACGAGCGGGGGGCGAGGGTCGAAACGAGCGTTCGGTCTTNCCATCAGCCACAACAGAAAGACATCTTCAATATCTCTTGTATCCTGATTAGGGGTAGAAATTGTATTGAAAATGTGAAAACATAGGGAAAAAGGGCTAAACGCAGGTTGCAAATTGTACGAGTGATTTAGGAGATTTCGATGAGAAATAGGGAGCGCTAGAAAAAGTGCTAGGGAACTCCCATGCATTTTTGCATGCATTCTTGTTATTAGTTCATTTACTTATTGACACAACTGTGCAATCAAATCTTCATAGTACTTTTTTCAGTTATTGTACCGCATTTGTTACTGATTTCCTAAAACTCACACATTTTGCCTAGTAACAGTGAAGTAAGTCGACATCCAACGGCAGGATTTATACGAATTTCACATGAATTGGAACATTTCTGTACAGTTAGGTCATACGTTATGTTGAAGCTGGCTTCAACTGCAGCCGAAAATGTCGAAAATAACTAATTTTTTACTATGTAACCGAACAAATGGAATTCACGTTTAATGATGAATAAACAAAACGAACGAAATAAAAAAAGCCGTAAACAAAAAAATTACAAACAACCCAAAATATTGCTCTCTTTTTCGTGTCGTGAATTAAATAAATAATAATAAAATAAATAAAGAAATAAATAAACCATCCTACCGTGTTGCTCTCTAATAAAAAAAAATCAAAACATATGAATGCACAATACCTGGACGACAGCCTTGTTCCTGGTGATTTCTAGCACTTGTCCACATCGCTTCGTCCCATCCGGAAGAGTTATGTGCACGATTTCATTGTACTGTGGGAATTTCACTTCATTTAAAATTACAAGAGGCCCATTCACTCCGACGACGGTTCTATAGACTAAAAAGGGAAGAATTTGAAATATATACACATCAACTGCAAAACCATTAACATACTCAGTCGCGGCTGTGTGTTGTAGTTGCGGATGGTGGCTGTTTTGTGGGATGTAATCGCTTGGTTTACATCAATTGATGCCATACCTGAACGACCAAAATAAGACAGACCTTTATAGTCTGTCCCATTAAGGATGATAGTTTGAGACGCGTCAGAGGGAAAAAGAGCACGGGAAAGTATGCAGCAACGGGAGAGAATAGCGAGAAAAGCAGACAACTATCATCGCGTTCGAAACAGACTATAGCAGTGCAATTAGGCTGCAAGGAGAAAAGAAAAGGAGCAAAATGGATTTTTTTTTTTGAAGAAAGACACATTTATGAAGAATGTTCGTAACCTCAGACTTACTCACAGTACCTGTTATAAATTAGTTACATATACGGTACAAATGGGTATGATAATCATGATAGGCAAATAAACCTGAAGGCATAGTTAGAGCGAATCGTTTTCCAAACCACGTTGGCACACAACAAATGAAATAGTGCCGTGCACTTTTTTGCACGAACTAGATTTACCGCGCACTATTAGTTCGTCAGGACGCCAAATCATCCACATATTAACTCGCGCCCAGTGGTGTTCAACTCGCACGCAGATTATTGAACAGCTAATGATAATTTGAAGATAACCTCAACCTCATCTTCTGACCAAATATCAAAATTTCAGCAACACTAGCTCGAAGAACTGTGTGGTTTTGACATGTCAACCACGCTTTAGCTTGTTAGTCGCACAAGAAGAATGGAAGCAACGCTGAATTAGCTATAGTAATTTTTCAAAATTCTTTTTTTTTTACTCGTGGTTTTAGTACTAGTCAGACCAACTTATAGTCAACTCCAAATGTCCGCAGACAAGAGCTTGCGCCGCGGCGCGGGTCTCTCGCTGTCTGCTGCACGGATTCACCATGGCATGCAGGGCAGAGACGCGGAGGAAAACCGCGCCGCAGTCCCAACTCTTGTCTGCGGACATTTGGAGTTGACTATGCTCTCTAAATAAGCCTAGGCATAAAAACTATTTTTTTTATTGGGAAGACCACTTTTTGAGGTGCTCCCCCAACTCCATTTTCACCGCGATCGCCCATACGAGATGTGTGGATTACGAAAGTGTGAGGACGCTGCGCGGATGCAAAAACTAGCCGCGCGACTACAGTGAGAGCCAATGGCGGTGAACCATCCACGGCCTCGAAAAGAACGCGGCGCGACCGAGCCGCTTACCATGGAATGTCGCTGCAGTGGCAAATCTGGGTTTTCCGGTATTTGCTCATCACATTTGATGTTACCTAATAAGGAAACTAACTAACCGTCAAGAACACCTATAATTTATTGACGTGGAATGAAATTCCTG
>JARK01001353.1:1213175-1238039 GCA_000688135.1 Ancylostoma ceylanicum | reverse complement strand
TAAACAGAAAAGATGTCTGAAAGAAAGCTTGTGTCAGTTGTCCCACTCGCAAGTGATGAAAACGGGCTTCCCTTGAGTCCTTGTCGCTGACGCTTGGTATTTGAAATCTGTGGTAGTTGTCCGGTGTTTGAGAAATCCCCGAGAGAAGACCTCACTTCCTCAGAACATCAATCTTTGAGACAGTTTTGGTCAACAAAAATCGTAAATCTTTGTTTTTTCCTATCCCGGCGGGTCAATTCTCTTCTGTGAGCGCAAAATTAATGAGTCACCATTATCTCGTCCGAGAAGGGACGAGTTTTTGTGGGGGGTCGGCCGAGCCGTGAAACACGCGCATATTGAGTGCGTTCATTTATTCATTACGCCGTGATCACGTATGCATTCTTAGCGTCACACCACGCTGGGGTTTAACGCGCCTCGACACGCCCACCTGTGTCGACCTCATTTTTGACTCTGACCACCTTCTGTCTTTTTATGGCTCAATTACTCGTTTAGACGCGCAGTAGACGTGATGACGTTGTACCTGGGCCAGGCAACTTCCCGAAAAAGTCTTTAGCGCTGCGGCGTAATCGCTGACTTCCTGGCGTCGCTGACGTCAGCACAGCAAAAGGACAGATAATTACCGCACGTACTAATTATGGTAATTACTGCGACTTGCTACTTGTTGGAAAAGTATGGGTGGTGCAGTAGGCTCCGCCCACTTCGCTTCCTTCTAGGCATTTTGTGAGCGCACGTCCTGATACTGCCTCTTCCTAGCAGACCTAAATGCCTAAGGATCAAACTCATATCGATTACATATTTTCATCGACTTCATCCACAAATTTGAAAGCTTGGAAACGTGACCATTGTGTAAGTGCTTTTTCCAAAAATAATTTTTCTCCCAAAACAGAAGTTCGAAATGGAATTTATGGGGTATCCTTGCGCTTACCCCCTTTTCCCTCTCCAGCTATTGCTGTGTTTTTCATCATGTGGTGAGTTCTATGTCATTGTCAGGTCTGTTCTTACCTATATTTTTCGCCTCCATGCGCACTTTGAGTGTATTGATAAATAAATGGGTTTGCATCAAAGGGGCGTGGCCAAGCGACTCTGATTGGCGTTTTATAGCCGCCGTCACGCCCACCTGCTTGAACATATACGGCGCTGAGCACAAATAGACCATGTGTTACAGGATTGACGCCGTGACGGGCGGTCAAGATGCGCCAATCAGAGTCGCCTGGTTACGCCCCCCCCCCTTTTCCTTCACGATGATACACACCCCAAACAAATATATAGATTTATAAATATATAAACAAATAGATGACAAAAAAGGGTATTAGTCTTAGAGCTTAGCAGTTTCATAAGCAAGGAGTCCCGCGATGGGAAAAAAAAAACTTGACCTTACCCTGTTGCAGTGAATGGATACATACAGTCCCTCTCAAAAAGATAGACGGATTGCGCGTCTGCACCATCGCGGCGGGACCTGAACGAGGGATGCGGAGAGAGCATGCTCCAAGTGAGAGGGTCAAGTGGGTCTCGCCGCGATTCTGCAGCCGCGACGATAAGAAACCGCACGCGCAATCCGTCTATCTTTTTGAGAAGGACTATAGGTGGAGGTCACAAATTATTTTCAGTCCATTACACATGCACCTTTTTCTATCTCTGCAAATTCAATCATTTTCAATTGGAATCACCAACATCATTCCAAAAGAAATCCCTTGCAAAGTAACTCTTGTTGCAGCTTGGGATCGAATTTGTCATCAGGTGAACTAAAAACTGGATTATCTAGCATTTTATACTTCTGCAAAGAGAACACTGTGGATCAGGATTTTATTTTCCAACACAATAAGAGATGGTACTGCCAGGCAAAAGTTATACACACAAGAGAGGGTAAGAGAGTTAGTACATACTGGAAAATGTTGAGAAAAAGATGAGAAAGAGGAGGAGAAAGAAGTCTACATGATGCCAGGCCCCAGAGATAGTCCATAGTGGACCTCAACATTCACCTCCTCCATTGTTTTTTTCATTTCGATCCACATGTCCTTTCTGCTTAGGCGATATTCAGGAGTATTCCAGTTGTGACCGTACATTTTACGAATCGCAAAAAGTTGCGTCCCGGCTTTCTGCAGTGCAACTCTAAAATTGGACTTAGTTGACTTTGTCTTCAATTCTCTTCGATTCTTACCTTGGACGCAGGTCATTAACGCGGGTTCAGACAGCGAGACCATAGCAGATTCATTGCCAACTGGGTCTGAAATGAAACAGTCAAACTTGAGCCCGAAGTGTTGCAAATTAATACGGGTAGGAGCAGGTCACAATTTTCGGTCCATCAGACGTGCACCGTTTTCTGGATCAGTGACCTCTTCCATTTTTGATCATATCAATAATGCTATTCTCAAAGAAACTCTAATAACTGTGCAGCAGAAACACAGCTCGAAAATCGAGACAAATCGAGGTTAATCACACTGTTCGCTGTCATCCTCCCCTTGATTGCCAGTGAAGTGAGAAGAAATTTAGCAGCAGTTAAGGGGAGAATGACATCACTAGGAGGAAGAGGAGGGCCACGTCACGCTTGAATTAGGCTTTGCCCTTGAAATACTACTCTGTTAGAGCTGTTTCCTATCGCATAATTATTGGAGAGGTGCTGCAAGGAACTTTTGTTATTACTAAATGAGATTTTCACATATTCTACACTTTTGCGAATAAAACACTATGGATGAGAATTTAACTTTAAATGAAAAGTTGTACAGGGTGACAACAAAGTCTTTGGCCATACTTTGCAAGGCATAAAAATGTCTGTAGGTTAGACAGGGGAACCAAAATTTAGTATGTGTTTACCCAATGCATGAGCTCCAAAAACCACTATTAAGATTTTGAGAAAACCTCCAGCATTTCCGATATAGGCCTCAAAACCCTCGCGAGCCGCATAACCGTGAGCCCGCACCTCCTCAGGATGAATTCAACCCTACAACTCTCACAGGATTTCAGCGATAGGTCCCATAATTTTATAGAAGCAAGATAAAGGACTGCACTATAAAGCAACTATGCAGGTATATCCAGATATGTTGGTATTAGGGAGTATGAGGGATATTCCGTGAATGTGTCATAGTTGCCGAAATGACCTCACAACCAGTGTCTCATCGATTTTTTTCTAAAAGCAGTTACAAAGTTGCTTTAAAAAGTACCTTCAATTCATATTATGTGGGATTGGGAATTAGCAAAACGATGCAATCACGGGATCCTCCTTTGATACTTTGAGCACTGACTTCGCCTCTGTGTTTTCGCGAAAACCGCAACAGATGAACATTTGGTGCTTTTTGCTCCAAAGAAGGACAACAATAGGAAATATTCCCAGCAATGAAACTGCCTTCGCTTAAGGTCATTTTCGAAAAAATATTGCATTTCAATTTGTTCTCTACCAAAATTTTCTGGCAAGAAATCATGGCACACCTCATACGGCGGCCACGCTGATGGCGCGCGTACCACTTTCAGGACTAAAAACACCCCAACTGCCGACATTTTTGCCATAGAAATCTGTACTTTTGGTGGAATACAGAGGACACTTTGGGCATTATTCGCAATATTTTTCATGTCAGTTCTCTTTTGCAGGAGAGTGTTACACCAACTAATGCGGTGGAATGTAGCCATTGTGGATAATTCCTTTCAAAAATTATCTTAGCCAATATTATGGCTCAGATGACGTAGGAGATGCTCAATTTTGAATAAGTCTGACGTGCTCCAATAGTTTTTCTGCGAAAAATGAGCAGAGGATGGGAGGAATAGAATTTTTTACCACGCTCTGTAGGAAATGAGCAATCGCATCTTCGCACTAGTTTACTTCCTGATGCTGCCATTTTACTCAAAGGCTTTGGCACTGTGTCAAATACTTAAGATATGTTGGCAGCAACATATGCAACACAACCAACAGCATTGCCCCTAATTGTTTGTTGTAGTTGCCAGGGAAAAATTCTGTGGAACTTTTGGCCAAAGACTTTGTTGTCACCCTGTATACATGATAGAGAATGAGAGAGAGGGAACTTTGGAAAATACTGTTGTGAGGAAATATATAAGAAAGGAAAGAAATCTATGTGGTGCCTGGCACCACACACAGCATACAGCTCTTGTCGCAACCACTCAAGTACGCTCCTAGGATTCTGGTGCATTCCGTGGGACGGACTTGATCGTTTCACTAGCCTAGTTTTTCCTATTTCGATCCACATGTCCTTTCTGCTTGGGCGATTTTCGATGAAACTGTGGTCCCAAAAACCTACAGTTTCGGGTATTCAGATTTTGGGTTTTTAGTACGGAATGATCTCAGTTTTGATGGCTATTGTGAAAAGATAGCACCATTAGCAACCAAAAGGATGTATCTTTGTTCAGAGTACTTTCATCAACTGTTTCATCGACACTCCTTAATTAATGCTTTCAAAACTCACGTTAGGCCTATTTTTGAGTAAGTAGTGACCTTTGTGAGAGTTGCGATGAGCTTTGGTGAATATTGTCCCCGGCCAACAACGCATCTGCAGCCGCAAATCCACAGCAAGTTTTTACATTTCCCTATCCGTTTAACTTTTATTGCATTTCATAGTTGTGCACTCTGAAAGGGCAAATGCTGCAAAGTCTCTGCTACTTTTTTCAGGATGAGAAAAGCGGATGAAGGTGCATTTGCCAATATATTCGTTGCCATGTTCAAAATGGCTCTACCATTTCTGGCGGTGCCCATTCAAAAGCCATTACTCCTTCCTATCCAGTCAGCTGATGGGGGTGGGGTCTAATTCCACATTTACGCATTTTTTCCAGGCCCATTTACTCTTGCTATGACACAGTTTTTTCATTCATTTAATCCCAGAAAAGGGATTTTAGCTTAAGGATCAGTTGCTGAGCAAGAGGTCTCTATCGAAATGTGTATCTTGAAGAAAAGACCAACTTGCACAAAATATCAGTATAAATTTGGATATTCACTAAATCTCTTATTTTTTCACATCATTATTTCAAATGGCAAATCTTCACGTTGTAAATTTATTGACCTACAGTGGGCGTCTGCGACGTCGAAAAACACGCAGCGCGACCGCGCCGCTCGAGCAGGAATCCTCTCCGGGACATCAACTTATGAGGTTTTCTTGATATTCGTTAGTTTTCTTATTAGTTACTTTCAAATGTGGTGAACAACTATTAGGAAAACCCAGATTCGTCACCGCGACGACGATTCCATTGTGAGCGGGGCGGTCGCGCCGCGTGCTTTTTGAGGCCGCGAAAGGGTCACCGCAATCGATGCCCACTGTATGTATAGAAATCTTCTCTTTCTAGAGGAAATTTACCATTATTTTAGAGTTATTTTCCAGTGGAAATTCGTACAAATTACGAGGTGTTAACGTGTGAGTATTAGCAAACTAAAATGCTAGGAATAGGTACTAGGAGAAGTATTGTAGCATTACTATGTACATAGAAGTGCAGCACTACATTTCTACAGCTGCGAACTTTTCTTTCTTTCCTTTTTTTTTTATTAAACTAAGCATTTATCAGAATCAATTCTACAGCCCTGGGATTTTTTTCCTTTTCCTTATTCTCATTTTAGTGTATGGAACATGAGAGCGGCAGCGGACCTCTCGCCACTGGATATCTTGCCTATGTGGTTAACGGGCTGACCAGGGTTAGCGTGTTGACATCACTCAAACTTACCCCTTTACTGTTGGTAATCACAGTCATGCATCTACAGTGGGCGTCGATGGCGGTGACCCGTCTGCGGCCTCGAAAAGCACGCGGCGCGACCGCACCGCTCACGCTAGAATCGGCGCCGCAGTGGCTTATCTGGGTTTTCTTGATAGTCGTTCATCATATTTGATAACAACTAACAAGGACACTAACTGACTATCAAGAAAACCCCATAATTTGATGTCCCGGAGGGGATTCTCGCTCGAGCGGCGCGGTCGCGCCACGTTCTGTTCGAGGCTGCAGACGGGTCACCGCCATTGACGCCCACTGTAGGCAAATGAGTAGATGGGAAAGAGAGAGGAAAAACTGCTCTCAATTTCGCTTTGTTCTCGAACGGAAATTTCGCATGCATAATTGTTTCATTTCAATCCTAACCTACCCCTCCTGCACTCGTTTAGTCTCTCATTCTCAGTAAATCATTTGGAAGCTTATTTTGTTTTTTTTTTAAATCTTTCTCTTCTTCTCTTATTCACACAATGCAAAAAAAACTTCTTGCATTAGGTTATAAATGGCAATATGTCAATAGTGATGATACTTACGTATACGTATGTATTTGTGTATTTACGTTTAATTACTTTACGTATATTTGTTAAATATTGATTGTATTGAAGATGAAAATTAACGACGAGAAAAAAACCGGAAAATAGCGAGAAACTTCCACGACAACCTGATATATTAGGTTGTAGGGAAAGTTCTCGCGGTTTTTAAAATTTTGCTTTTTTTAACACCACGCTGCCTTGCAGCGACCTATCTTTTGCATGTATAAGGAGGACAGGTATGTGCAAGTTTATTAGTATCATTCACTGTAAACTCCTGCACAAGCCCCGCCAGGAAGATAAATCTTTCGAAACAGTACATTTGCGGCCTTTCAGTATACGGCTTCAAATCTGGTGAATTAGCAACCGTATCCAGTCGCCGTATTAACACTGTATTTGGGGACGGTGATGTGACCGAACGCCGTGCACAGGATTGGTGCAGTCGCTTTCGTGCTGGCGACTTCCACCTCAATGTTTCCTCATGGTCGGAACACACAACCGTAGTCGACAACGGTCGATTGCGGCAGCTGGTAGATTCAGATCCAAGGCAAACTATGTGTGGAAGGACACAAGTCTTGGATGTTCACTTTAGCACCATCGCCGATCATCTGCGCCAGTTGGGAAAGGTATAAAAGTTATCACATTGTGTGATGGTGATTTGACGGAACGCGATCTCCCTCGACGTGCCGAGGTGGCTACTGGATTGCTCTCTTAGAGACGCACAAAGAACTGGATGAAGACCGTCTTCACAGCAGATGAGAAGTGGTGTCTGTACGTTAATATCGAGTGCATCCCACCTTGGGTTGACTAGGATGAGCAGCATGAGCCGCAGCCAAACGCAGGTCTTCATCCTCTGGAGTTATGATCAGTACTTGGTGTGAATGTGAAAGTATCGTACAGTGCTAGGTACTGTCACGCTACACTGCCCTCACGGTAGACCTGCACTGTCAGTTGCTGGAAAGAATGACCGCAAAAATCGCAGAAAAGGGTGCGAAATACGGCACGATTTAATTCCTGCACGACCCTGCTCAGCCACTCATTATAAGAGTGATCCGCCAGAAGCTACCCCACTCTGGATGGGAAGTGGTGACTTCAGCACTGTACAGGCCTAATCTTGTGCCAAGAGATTAGCAACTTCTCTTGACTCTCTCTAACGCCTTGCAAGAGAAAGTGTGCGATGAAGAAGATGACTTGGATCGCTGGTTGAGCAACTTTTTCGAGTCACTGCCAGTACAGTTCTAGGCCGACGACACCGAAACGCTTCCCGAAAATTGGCAAAGAGTGATAGTACGTGATGGACATTTATTCATTATTCAATGTGTTTTCCTATTCTCAAAAAGTCAATAAAATACAATGTTTCGAAAACCGCGAGAACTTTCCCTACAACCTATATATTTTTGTACATACTTTTTTTAAATGGTTTGTTCTTAGATTTTTCTCTACTTCACAGCTATTTCTTCCCTCTAAAATGCTTATTTTTTCTCCGAGTGGTGGGATTCACAAACGTTTCCGGGTAGCTTGTAAGGTTCCCGCTCATCCATAGTGTGTAAGTTTCCTTTGACAAGCGCGATATATCTTGATCCCTCTAGAATTACTTGTTATCGCTGACTGGAAAAAGTTCTTCGGACTAAGTATACTCCTCCTTAGAAGGAGAACTCGTCCACTTTTGCACGGCCGGTAGACCACTACCTTCCAGAGGACGTTCATTACTCCTGCCACGTACAATAGTTTCGTTGGTATTGAAAACGGATCTTCGTTGCCCAACAAACACCAAGACGCGCACTTTTATGTTGCCTCAAACTTGGGTAATTAAACCCACATAAAAACACTTGCAAATAATAACTAAATGAAAATAACGAACAATGTTACCACTGCTGTATTAAGCGCAAGGATGGAGGCTCGCTGTTAAAACTACTGAAGAGCGCACACGAGCCTCCTAGGGTACGGAGATAACACAACAAATGTTACATGACTCATTGTGCAAGAAAGAAAGTACAGATCGGAAACAAATTCTGCGCTTGCATGTCAAAGCTCTGCTGTGCTTGAGCTTTTATACTGTCAGAAGAATGCTAAGATTTTCTATATTATTTTGAGAATTGCGCATAATCTCACCCAGATCTAAAAAGCTTAAGAACAGATGTTGTGATAACCGCGCACAGTCTCAATACATTACACAACAAGCAAATACAACAACACAAATAGATCACGAAGATCGCGAGAATCCGCGATACCACGGATGTGTCTCTTCATTTCTCCATCCGCAGTTGTTACCTATCCACGTATCTAGCTGTTTGCTGTAGCAATAATATTCGTCTTACTTTCTGCGTCTCCTCGTTTTTGTTTATGTCTCTACAGATCTCTCATCACCATGATATGTGCCTAAACATGCGACATATCAAAAAGTGTCCGAGCTGAAAATTCCCGAATATTTCCGTGCTTTCCTCATCATGCTATGTATTCCCTGGAGTGCAGCGGTCATGAATCCTTGAAATTTCAGGCTATTCATCAGCGTGAATCAAATTCCTGAAACATCATGGACAAATCGATAAAGCGCTTCTGCCAAGTGGATCCGATGGAGTTCTTCGCGTATCCGCCCAAGTGAGCCGGCTGCTTTTCGGGTTTCAGTTGCTGTGTGCAATTTCCCCACTTGTGGAAAACCGTACCACAACCATTCTTACTAATTATGTGAAGTGGTGTCACAGTTATTGGGCACCATTTCCAGAGTTTTTTCAGTTTTTTTTTTCACGCCCACCAAACCGCGCACTGCTTGCATAGCTAAGAACCGTGGGATATTTTATTTCTCTGATTCTGACAGCACTGTAGGTTAGAGACGCAGAGTGCGGAAGTAAAACGAGAACTAATCGTTTCTGACGCTGAAACCCTTCCATTCCGCACCCTCAGACATGAATTTCACGCATTCCCACAAACGTCTGCGTCTCCCCATTGAACGTGGTATTTCTGTGTTCTCAATGTCTGCACTCTCACCTGTAGCGGTCGCACTCTCAGTGTCACCTAACTACCCTGTGCGTCTCCTTAATAGTGCTATTGCGCAGAGACTCTCGCTGTCTATGCTCTAACCGTATCTGCGTCTTTGCCCTGTGAATTGAAATTTTATACTATCCAAGCCAAAACTCGAGTTTTGAAGCATATCTGATTAAATATTTTTTTCTGATACTCTCTGCGTCTCTACGTCCATCCAATTAGGATCCACACTCTCGTCGTCTGCACCCTTACCTCACCCAGTCATAACCTCCCTATAAGAATGAAAAGTCATCAATAGTTTTCTCGAAATTCACAGAACCACCTCAGCTTGCCCTTCAACTGCCATAAAATGTATGTATTTTCCACAGGGTTCGATGTTAAAGGGCAGGTGATCTATCATTTATGCCGCGCGCGCGACGTCGCACCGGCTTGCCGCGCGACGTCCTCGGTTTCGCGCTAAACACCCTATCAACACGCATAGCGCCTGCTACATATCCGGCCTATCCTCATGTGCATACTTTCATCCTTCACCATATCTCACCCTGATTTTCAGGCAAACCTCTGATTTGTGTTATTTTGCAGGGAAGCCCCTCTTCCTCCACCAGCGCTGGATCTGCACGTGTATCCGCCGTTTGCTGAATTTATTGGTTCGTTGGGATTACTGTAGTTTTCGACGTGTGACGTCATCATTACCGTGTTTTGTTTAGAGTTCGGTGGCGCGTCAAAACATGTTTTGACCAACGCTGGCTCGTCGCGAATGGTATTTAAAGTGAAATGTAGCAATAATTCGTTATTTAAGGTAGGTGTATGTGGGTCTTAACACGAAATTGCATGGGGTTACTGTAGGAATGGAAGCTGCAAAAACGCCACGTAGTGGTGAGATGTCATATAGAGGATGCGCTGAGCCGGGGTTCTCATAAATCCATTTTCAATGGTGCTCTTTTAGAATATACGAGCATCCATAAATTAAGTTTTTCATGAGCTATTGTGCGGTGCAGGTCTCACGCAGCTACGTTTCTTCAAAGCACAAGAAGCAGCTTATAGCAGCATTCAAATCCGAGGAAAAATGGTCAAGAAAAGCTCTAAAAGATATGAAAAATTTAAAAAAAATATGCGGAGGTAAATATAATACATGTTTAAATCTACTCAGGCACGAATAACCGCAACGATTATAAAAATCCTGTAGATCATAGGTCCAAATATAATACTTAGTACAGTGAACTTCAAACGGCCGTAGAGAAGGGGCGGAACCGCGGCGCGGGCACTCTGGTTGTCTGCTGCACCTCCCGAAGCAGCGAGAAAGCACGGTTTTTCTCTGTGTCTCTGCCCAGCAGGCTCGCTGCCTCGGTGCAGCAGAGAATCAGAGTGCCCGCGCGCGGTCCCGCCCCTTGTCTACGACCGTTTGGAGTTCAGTGTAGGTGAAGGAAGAAGGCAGTAATAGCTGATCCTATTGCGTGAGGGGAGTTGGGTGAATCGCGAGGTTTCAAGACCGAACAGTATGAGGGGCCGTCAACCGGTCGCCTCGTTACGAACGCAAACCCCAGCTACCGCGCCGCGACCGCAACGCGCGTGGCTCGGCAATGCGACGCGGTTGCTTGTGAAATTTTACGCGAAATTTGCTTATAACTCGACAGAAATGGAATTTCGATATTCCTTCATGCGTATGTTTTTTTTTTTCACCCACCCTTCATGAACCCAATGACTTTGCTTCCAAGGTAGACCACTATTTTATAGTCAGTTCAAGATGGGAATTTCTACGCAGTGCAGAAGAGTTTATTTCTGGACAAAAAAAAAAAGAAATATTATTGTTCAATCTTGAGCAGTTTCTTCTCTTCTGGAGTTAGCTTATCGTAACGCCTCGCAAATTTACAGTCAATGGTTTCGGTTTTGCAACCTAAACTGATAATTTGAAAACAAAAACTGTAAACATCCTGGATAGATATCGTTCTACTTACCTAGGATGTAATCAAAGTCCTCTAACTTATTACCACACTCAATCGTGAGTGTTCTGGAATGCTCATATTCGGTAGGCGGAGGTGTCTTCGTCACCTTGAAATAAGATCGTTATCTTCAGCAAAGAGTGAAGCAACTCAAAAATACATAAAACTAGGGCTTACATCGAAGTATTTCGCATAATTCAATTTGTAAACGTTTCCTTTTGCGTGCGATACGGTGACTAATGCTACTGAAAAGAGAAGACAGCATCCACAACCCATTGCACGATCGACTGTCCTTGAATCTTGACATTATGACTTCAGCCTTGCGCAGTACTTATTACAGCTGTTCATGGCCAAGATTGTTAATCAAATGCTCGTCTTTCCTCCGAACAGCCTACGTTTCAGCGGTATTGCCTTCGTCAGAGTTTGGAGAAGTCGAAAATACAGATGGCCTACGACCACCTCAAACGCCGCATCCTTATACAAAAATCAGTCATTCAGTATGTACCCCAAAAACAAAAAGGGGACACAGGCTGGTCAGTACTTATATCGGCTGTCCACAGTGTTGGAGATATAGAAACAGAAGTTAAATGAAAACTTACCTCAGAACTTTACAAGACTTTCAACGAGGTGTAGACAGACTACGAAATTTAAATAGGTTTCTCGCTGTTGGTTTTGGGACTTACCTAGACCAACAGTGAGACTTCCCTGGTCACACCCTTTTTATTAACGATATTGGTCATAAATAGGTGTGATAAATACTGCACAAGGTTGAATGTCCACAATATTTTAGTCTGATACTGATGGGATTCACCCCATGAAATATGTCTCTAATCCATCCGAACGGGTCCAGAGCACTGAATCATCTCATATATAAAGCATCTCACCGGTGTTGACGTTGTCGATATCTTCCTTTGTTATTTCGGACAAATTCGGACAATTCGTAGCATACGCAAGGCCACACAAAGCCAGAATCACAACAAGAGTCTTCATTCTGGAAACTGCTTGGATGTTTTGCACTGTAGCAAGACTCTGGCAATTTCAATATTCGTAGCTGTCATGATGACACAAAGGACGACTAAAGGCGAATATGCTTGTTGGAAACATGGTTAGCCCTTCGTTTATATAGGCGAAACCCTATCGCTTTATTGAACAAACAGCTATTGACGGGAAAGGTGAGAAAGATTGAGGAATGATAAGCCTTCTTGCTGAATTTACGTGCGAGACTCTCTGAAGAAAAACTGGATTATCGAAATATAGGATTATTACGCGTGTATTATGTTAATTATGTATTTCCTCTTTCCAGATGCAATGGCAATAATTAGGTATTATCTCGGAAGAGTTGGCTTTTTATGACGACGTGCTGCAAATATTGTTTTCATAGTCGATATCTTCCCCAATTACTTATCGAATCCAAAGTTCAACTCATTGATTCCTTCCAAATACCTCCATTCAATTATCAGTTACTCACCACTTGGATTATCGGGTTATACGTCTATTTATTCTCTTTTGTACCTATCGCTCTCCATCCCCTTTGAATTTTCTGACGAAAGTAGTGATAGTGTTCTTGACGCAAAGAGATGAACGAGAGCTACACTCCATAGAAGGGATGGGGGACTCCACTTTACTGACAAAACACTCTAACGGGTTTATGTAACAGTTCATTGCTGCCATTTCTGCCATGACAATAAGGTTTTTTATTGCGTTTCGAGAATATTAAAGTTCTAGGGAATGTTAAAATCGGATCGTGATGAATAAATAGAATTCAAATGCGTGCAATATGGAACAGAATAACAAGTGGAATTAGAATGGCAATGAAGCTTCAAAGAAACATTAACAAAACGAGAGACATCATGATTATCGATTGCCGACGCGAATTCTATGGGATTACAGAGAACTATGTAGCTTAAATAATTTAATTTTTAATTGTGGGTCCATAGCTAGTTTTCGTTGCATTATCCTTATACGAAAACTGAACTGTATTATAAGTTTCCTCCTGCACCTAGTTTTTTTAGTGATAAAATCTGCTGCGGAAATTTCATATCAATAGTTAAAGGCTGCCCCAACGGAAAATTTCTTTGCGAACATCTAGAATGTTTTGAGAAACCCAGGACTTGGGGAATACTTTCGCGGTTCAAGCTCCGTTGGAAGTTCCTTTTACTTACCTTCAATGGAATCGCCTAGAACCAGACGGACTTGTTTCTCAGCTGTTCGTACGCGTTTTCTCAATTGCATTCAATCACATTAGAGCATTGTAATCTTTTTAGAGCACGAGAAAGATCGATTGCCAGCTGATTTATTTGCACAACCATTCTATTATAGAATTTCCTTGCTATGCCTTGGGAAACACTCCGATCTCCTTCAATTTCTCTTTCTTCTCTCTAATATAGTGCAGGCCAAAATTATGTAGCCTTTTTAACTTTCCTCCATAACCTCTGTTAACGCAAAGCTCGGCTTAACGTAAAGCCTTAAAGTTCAAATTTCTAACTTCAACGAATTTTGAGTCTCTACAACTATCATAAAAATTTGAACTTCGAGGCTTCACGTTAGGTCAATTTTTACGTTAATAAAAGTTCTGGGGGAAAGTTGAAAAGGCTATATAATTTTGGCCGGCGCTGTAAATGCAACCTTTTATCATTAAAGCTATACGATCATTATAGCTGATTGACAGGTGTTAGATGTAGTTTTTGACGGAATTTCAACTTTCTCTCATTTCTTCTCTGTTAGGGAGTTTCATGATGTTTCGGTTTTAAGTGAGCCCTTTGTTAATCGATATTAATTCCACAATGGTTATTTCTTTTGCGACGGTGCGGACAGGTCACAGCTCATACAAAAAACTGACTTGGCAAAATCCGTCCGGTGAAAAAGACAGCCTTATCGATCATTTGCTACTGGTCCTCATACCATGGCTCATGCAACTCAACCATATCTGACGAAAGCAACATGATTATGAACTTCTAAAGACAGTAATTTTGATGCGAATGGAAAGTTCTGTCTTCAAGAAAGTGTTGAGCACCATCGATATTTCCAAAATGGCAGAGAGCATAGCCAATCGTGAGGTTTTTCGCTTTTTTTGCAGCCACTGTCTCAGCCCTGTTTTAACACTTCTTTGGACCAGTTTTGATAAGCAGCGGAATTATTGGCGAGATGAAGAGTTTTACTGTAGTTAAAAACTGATCAGCAGCATGACTCACATCCCTACTTTTTTTGATGACGCTGGTCGCATGTTGGCGCAGTCTTCTTTAGAAGCTTAGCAACTAACTACGGAAATGAACCGCACCCTGCCAGCTAACAAAACCTCTTAATATGCGAAAACTAAATGTGAATTTAATAGAATCATATTGAAATCTCGAAAAATGAACATTTTGAAAAAGCTTGGAAGAAGTAAAGTTTAAAGAGTGAAATTTTTGAAAAGGAGTTGAAATTTCAAAATTTCGTCCAAAAGTTACATACGATCATGAACATCCTCCTTGTAGCAAGAGAATCTTTGCTTAAACCATCTATTTTTTTTTCTTCCCAGACTATATGTCCCTTACAAAGTTAGGGCACGACATCATGGGACTACCATGCTTCTGGAAACGTTTCTTTTGCGTTTCTTCCAGAATATTCATGATTTCTTAGTACGCATTGAACGTATACTCGAAAAGTAGCCGTTTCTGTAGTTTCTCTTTTCAATACACGGATAGTTGAGGGCTTACATAAATTTTTCCATGACCTGCTTTGGCATACTACCATTGCGAAATCTCGAGAGAAACTCCATCACAAATCTCCTCCTGTATAAAAACTGGTAAGGGTTCAGATTTTTTGAGGGTCAGACCAAAAGGGATTTGTGAAATCATATGTATCTTTCGAGTACTACTGCAGCGCATAGGCATTGTTGTAGAAAGATGCGCAGACGTCATAGGGCTAAGCGATTTAGGGAGTCAGGTGGAGTCAGATCTTCGCGGGACCTGCTCACATCCTCACGAGACCCGCACTTTTGGTATCCTTGCACATTGGGTGACTCATATCTCTGCTAGTTACGCTAACATCCTACAGTAACCTTACAATAGTACAGTTTCACGTTGTCGGTATATGAGAGCTTTTTGTGCTGACTGACTAACTGACTGCATTCAGGTATCACCAGTGTATTCGTTTCTTGATTCCGGTGCTTCTATGGACTTACAGGTACGTACGCATCTACACAATGAAGGGCAAACATACTGTATCGTAGATAAGGGAGAGGGTACCGTAACCCCTTGGAAATGGGATTGTTACGATATATGCGTTCAGCACATCAAATAACCACCTTAGGCAAACCATTGGCAAGAAATGTAGTTTTTTTTTCGGTGAAATAGTGCCCATGGTAGTGCTTAGGCGCGGATGTTAATCGATTATCGATTTTCTGTGGGTAGACAGTGCCGCTCGTGCACATTCCACAGCGCCTGGGTATTTCTATAAGCATGATGAAAACACAGCCGGCATATACACATTCCCCAACCACTAATCCACTGGGTCCATTCCATCAAAAGCTAAGCCTCGCCAAAAATTCCCAAGATTTTCGCAATTTCTGGAAGTTTTACTATCCGTAGCTGTCTGCCTGTAATCTCAGTGCAGTGCTGAGAAAATCGCCGCGAATTCCCACCCATCTTTCCGCGTTCAGCTAAGGTTTTGCCGGCGATAAATCAAAATAATCGCCGTCTGCAAGACCCTGGGGGACGTGGCTGACGCAAAACGCGTGTGCTCGCGTCTACAACGAATCATGGCTGAGTCCATGAAGAGCTGTGTTTAAGCTGTGGAACTTTGTCAGCAAGGATCTGGGGGTTTGTTGGCACGTTAGCATGGAAGATTCAGCCACTGACGGAATCCACAAACATTTTCTGGAAGGAGATGACCTAATCGGTTTCGAAAGTGGACGAGTTCTTCTGAGCCTAGATGCATAATTTGCATAATTGAGATTACCCAGGGTAAATGTGTTAACACTTGCGTTGAAGCCAGGTGAACTTGTATGATTTTAACACGCTCACCCTGGGTAAGTGGTGTACGTAATTACATGCCAAACCGCCGAAAAACTTCAGTATTGATTTTAGTACTGATCGCGACTATGAACACCTCTTTTTGGATGAAACTGCCGTTCTGCTGTGAAATCGTCAAGTTCTCTCCAATATTCTGACCTATTTCGAGCCCTAACCTTTGGGGAGCATGTGGGCGGAGCCAGGAGAGGGACCAAAGAGGGACGACAAGGTCCCCGAATATAACACCTTTAGAGGAAATTTGTATTCCTCAGCAGAGTTTCTCACTATCCACTATCCTCACAGGATAGGAACTGCTCTTTACCTGCTACCACCAAAGTAGTACATGATACGGGACCACCATAGTACAGTTTTGGCTCCGCCCACAAGCTCCCCAAATGTTGGGGCTCGAAAACTGGTTTTTCGGTAGATTTGCACGAAATCACATATAGCACTGTGACCAGGAGCTCCTGGAGATTCCTCTAATGTGAAAGCTCAAAAAAATTAGGGTGGGATGGTGTTTCACAAATTTTGCAGGTAATAACAGAATTTTTGTCTGCACAGCACAATCCAGGAATGCAGTTACTAAAAGGTGATTTTCCAGATCCTTCGACAAGAGGGACCTACACGTAACGACAAGCTTATTATTATGTATAAAGAAGCAAAGAGATCCGAAAAAGATCCCAAGAAATCATTTGAGAATGAAGGTGTCACGGCGAAGAAGGTCATTCCATTAATCACGGTGAGCCATCTTCGCCGAATTCTTTTTCTCAGGTTTTCGTCTTCCTTCATTTATTTCCTTTCAGCGAGACGTCGAGGAGACCTAACCACACCAAACCGGAATTATCCTTGACAGGGTTGTATATATAAATTATTTTACGGAAAATAAATATTAAAATACCTTTTGTTGTGAGTACGTCGTTAAAAAAGGTGTATTCTTGGTTCCGTAGTTTTGCGCAATTGTACTTCCCAAAGTATTGGAGTTTTCGGGAGATTAGGGCTGTGCCTTGTAAATGATAAACAACATGAAAATCTCAAGCAATTATTGTTCCACCAGTTTATTATTAGGCGTAGCTTACTTCTTTGTCACTTTTTTAAAACTCTCCATTGAATGATCAGTCATGTTTTTGATCTGTCAATTCGCGTACCCAACGTAACTTCTTCAGATTCAATTTCATACTATAACAATATGGCTAACATTACACTCGATGGTCCGAAAAATTCAGAGTGATATCTCCGTGATTGAAAAAGGGGCGTGGCTAGGGCACTCTGGTTGGCGCATCCCGGTCGACCGCCACGCCCACCTCTTTGAACTCAGCCACGCACGAATATTCACAAATGTGCAATACGTTACGGAATCGAAGCCGTGCGAGACCAAACGGGCGGGGATTGCGAGCGATTCGAACGGGAGAATCAGAGTCGCCTAGCCACGCCCCTTTTTCCCTCACGATAACTGACATCGAAAAATTTACTCAAAACTTCCTTACTTCTGACTTCCCCACTTTTTCTTTACTTTTTTTCATGTCCGTTTATGTTTATTCAAGCAACAGAAATCCTTACATTTACATTTATTGGCCGATCTATATTTTACAATATGCGGCATCTCAATAGATCAATCCATTTCTCTTTCGTCATCGTTCTTGCAGAGTTTTTTTTTCAATTGCATTTTCCGAAAACTTTGTGGAAATCGCCTCGCCATCGAATCTTTGGTCGATTGGCTGGACGCGTTAAGGGTGTGCGCCATTCCATCAGCTCTCTTGTCCATTTGATATTGCTCGAAATGGCAAGTTTCCACCGATACGCCCATTTCCTTTCTTTTGCGGTGCTCAACGCATCTTAATGCTTAGCTGAATAATACAGTAGCGGCCATAAAGATATGATCAGAGGCACTGTTGAAAACAGAGTCCTGAACCATAACTCAACTATGGATTGAGATATTTAGACCAAATTAGAGGGTATGGCGAGGGTCTAAGTGTTCTTTCTTTCCGCTGCTCGGCACTGACGTAAACTGCTTCCAAGCAGAACTATCACGTCTCAAGTGAAAATTCACTGTTTTCTCAACATTATGGTTTTTCGACTGTATCGCGACATCTCAGCTCCGAGAGAAATTATTCTAAATCGTATCGTAAGCGAGCAATTTGCTATATAAATTGCGTTTCATGGTTCTTCTCTTCACAAAAAAAGTGGGATTGTCAAATAGTCGTGAAAAAGCATGAAAAAGGAATTTTTTCATAATTCCAAAGACAAACATCGGTCCCGACGCGGAATATTCCTATGATATCCACTACTAGCAACTACTCTGGTTTTCAAATGAGAACTGTATTCCTGTTCATATGCTTAAGATATAATTAAACCAATTTTTTGATGATTCCTATTATTTGATTTCGTCCCCCCGTTTGAACAGCAAAGAAAGCGCAGTAATAGCATCATGGTGGAAATAGTAGACGAATACGTGCCCAATCTGAAACAACTCTCCCTTTCTCCCAGTAGCCAATAGCTGGGATGCCATACAAAATCTACGAAATCTGAGAAAGTCAATGTTTGAGCTCAACAATCCATGTTAATTAAAGCTGTGTCAATGGTAAGCTGCCACTGGAAACCGCTCATGGAGTTTCAGTTCATACTAAAATTTGGGTGAGATAGCTCAACCGAGAAGCGAGTTATGGCAAAAGATTCCCCGGTCAGTATGGCTCTGATCATATCTTTATGGCCGCTACTGTATTTAGTTTTTTTTTTTTCGTTTTTTCTTCCCCCTCATTCCCCCCCCCTTCTCACCTCTCTGCTACCGCCATTTGTCCGGATAGTCAGGTCATGAATGTAACGGCCAGCTGCCGCAACGCAAGAAGTTCAACACCATTCTGAAGGTTTTATCTCTGCAGAAAACAGCAATCGTCTTGGCTACCGTTAGATCTTGAGCAGTTTCTTCTCTTCCTCTGTTAGCTTATCGTAACGCCTCACAAATTTACAGTCGCTGTTTTCGACTGTGCAGCCTGAAAGATGATTCAAAAAGAAACACATCATGAACATCCTATCCATTTAGTTGAACCTACCCAGAATGTAGTCGAAGTTTTCTTCTAGTGTAACATTATCACAGCCAATCGAGAATATTCTGTAATCTTCCCACTTGGTAGGTGGTGCGGTCTGTGTCACCTAAAAGAAAAATAGTTATCTGTACAGAAGAGTGAAGCAGCTCAAAAATACAGAACGCTAAGTACTGTGAATTCCAAACGGCCGTAGACAAGGGGTGGAACAGCGCGCGGCGTTCCTGGGGAGAGACACAGAGGCTCCAGTTGCCTGCTGCGGCGTGGCCCTTGAGTTCTCTGCTGCTGGCTGAAGCAGACAACGAGAGCCAGCATGCAGAGCCCCTGTGTCTCTGCCCGAGCACGCCACGCGCGGTCCCCCCCCCCCTGTCTACGGCCGTTTGGAGTTCACTGTACTACCGTTTACATTCGAAGACACTGTCTTTGGATCTTTTTTGAGATTTTCACATGATAGGAACCTCAAGAAGCTTCTTATCACCTATGAGTGCGTAATACTGTGCTAAATTGTCTAAAAACCCCGTCATGACTGTCACACATTTTCGGGATGTTTGAAATTCTCGTAAATTCTTGTGAATGGACTGTGCACTGCTTCCTAGGACATAGTGCAAGTACCTACCCTGTGTTGTTCTTGTTGATATCCACCATTCTCTAAGACGATGAATAAAATGAACTACATTTTATCATGGTTTTTCTTCATTCTAGTCCCAAACAAGTTGAGCTCATCATTTCTATCACTCACCCACTATAGTGTAGTCGATATTATGTACCCAACTTATAGTATACTTACAAGCCATAACAATAATGAATCAAAGAAGAAGAAAACTGAGGTAAGTAAATTGGATGAAGTTTAAACAAGTATAGGTCCTCCTCGCCATACTGACGAGTTCCCGGGATGACGTAATTCTTCTCAGGTTATTAACCCGTATATGGATAGGGAACGAAACGGGCAAATGGCCTACATTCTTTTATGATTTTTACTTTTATTTTGTTCTACTCATTGTAACACCTTCCATAATATTAATAATTTTATTGAACGGTGCTCAAGATTGGTAAGTCCTTCAATTCTTTTGTTCAGAAACCCATTTTCAAGCCCTGCATTTTAGGGAGCCTGTGGGCGGACCCTTGGAGGAACCACACGGTTTCAGCATTGCGTACTCCTTCGCTAGTCACACATGAAGCGTACTTTTAAACCTGCTATGGAGTGAATGTTGAGGAATTCTTACGAGGAGTACGATTTTCTTCAGAAGGCGCGCTCACGAGAGCGCTCAGAAATGGCTCTTAAAAAAGAGTTTTGCTGCAATTTTGGACGTAGTCATGCACACCATTATGATTATTAGCTCCTCAAGATTATTTTTATATGAGAATCTCAAAAGTCGATAAAAATAAACGTACGTCGAAGTACTTCACATAATGCAGATAGTAATGGTTTCCATATTCTGAATCTGTCACGGTGACTAAGGCCACTGCAAAAAAAAACTCATTCAAAATATTTCAGTTATATTCCAAGCATTATGGAACTGTGTGATTACGAAAAACTTTCTTTTTACGCGAGCGGGCCGTGAGATTAAAAACAAAAAAAGCCCATCACTTCTCGCTATTTGCATCAGCGACAGTTGCGTGTATTTATATGACTTCAGTATGACACTCTACACAATATCTTCTGGAGAGGGGGGGGGGGCAGCCACGAATGACTCAGGGGCACATGACCCTGGCCGACGGCGCATGGCCCATTGCGCATGACCCGGTATTATGGCGTGGGCCGCTGACTCTGTCCACCAGCGCGCCGATTACCAGCGTCATCTGCAACGTTCTAGGTGCTTTGCGCCCACTCGCACTCGTCCCAGAATCTGCTCTTTGGCACTTTCACTGCCTACGCATGCGCACATTACGTAGAGATCAGCATTCTCATTTTCGACCAAACACTTGGTGTGACGCGGCGAGCGGGTCCGCACCACTAAAGTTTTCCATATTTAATGCGCCTCACCTGTGTTGACGCTGTTGATATCTTCCTGTGTTATTTCGGACGATTTTGGGCAACTTTTAGCACATGTGAGAACACACAGGGCCAGAACAACAATAAGAGTCTTCATTCTGGAAACCACATGGATGTTTTGGATGGTAACAAGATTCTGGAAAGTCTCGATATTTCAGGATGTGAAACGAGAAAAATAGGACGCGTAACGGTCAACACTCTCGTTGGTACAATTATTAGCAGCTTTTGATTGTCGGGGAGACCCAATGAATTTATCAAATAAAGAGTTATTGACAAGGACATCTCTGCCATTACAGTACTGTTTTTCTATCAAGAATATGTATGCATTGTATTTTCGAGGATATGTGAAGGTATAAAAACGAGAAAAAAAAGGATACGAAAATAAATTCCGATCAATAGAAAGAATTCACATTCAAGCAATGCCGAACGGAATAACAAATGGAACTGTTATAGTATGGGGATGAGAGTCATAAAGCAGGATTACCAAAATGTGAGACATCATCATCGATCGTTGATGCAAATTCTACAGAATTACAGAAAACTAGCTCAAGTAAACTCAGTGTTTCTTCACTGATAAAATCTATTGCGTAAGTTCTGTATCAATTTTTGACAAATATTCCGAGATACACTTTTGATGCAATAAATGTATTCTTAACAGCATCGCGGCCTTATGATGGTCCGATGTGATTTCGAATTTCATGTTAGTCTTTAATAGTCTAGATGCTGAAATGAGTGAAACAGTTCTACAGTAACCCTACAATAATGCAGTTTTTAATTATTAGTAACTAAGGATTTATGTGTGTTGATCGACCCTATTCAGTGTATTCATTTCTCAATTGTGGTGCTTCTATGGACTTGCAGGTACGCGCGCACTTATAGTGAACTCCAACGGTCGTAGACAAGGAGCGGGACGGCGGCGCGGCCCACTCTAGTTGTCTGCTGCACCGAGGCAGAGGGCTTGCTGGACAGAGACACGGGAGAAAACCGATACCTCGTGATTTCCCGCCGCCGCGGTAGGTGCAGCAGACAACCAGAGTGTCCGCTTAGCGGTCCTGCCCCTTGTGTGCGGCCGTTTGGAGTTCACTATAAACAATGAAGGGCAGACGTTACTGTACCGCAGACAAGGGGGCGGGTGTGGGCCGCATCCCTCCCTAACTCACGTTGATCCGCACTAACCCAGAGAAGGGTTGAGACATACATAGTTTTTTTCTGCCCTCACACCACAATTTTAAGGCAAGGAATGGAGTCATCAAAATACTATTCTTCGACAAAGGAAACCATTCATAACGACAAGCTTATTATCATGCACAAAGAAGCAGAGGTCCGAAAATGATCTCAAGAAATCATTTGAAAATGAAGGTGTCACAGCGAAGAAGGTTATTTTATTAATCACGGTGTGCCATCTTCGCCGAATTCCTTTCCCACTTTTTCGTTTTCCTTCATTTATTTCCATTCAGTCAGACGTCGAGGAAACCAAACCACATCAAAATGGAATTATGACATTCTTGCCAGGGTTGTATATATAAATTATTTTGCGGAAAATGAATATTAGAACACCTTTTTTGTCAGTACGTAATTGAAACCACTGTACTCTAGTTTCGTTATTTTACGGCATTGTACAAGGTGCGCCAAAATTATAGTGAAGTATGAGCGCGGACAATTTGGCGTCCTGTTGGGAGCCTTTGGTTTATTCTGTGCGTTTCTTGTTTTTATTTTTCCAATTTGTTCACGCTTATCTCATTCAAGCATAAAAATACGTTATTTTTGGAATAGTCAGGCGTTCCTGCCACCGCTCTTGAATCATTGAGGCTCATCGCCAAGACTTTTCTGGACACGAGGTTCACCAGCACCTTGGAGTGCGTCAAAGTGTTATCTATGTATAGATCCATTAGACACCACAAGGACTTAGGAACCGAGGATTGGACGAGAAATGCGATCACTACGAGCCATCTCAGAAAGCTACGCGAAAGAATTCGCAGGGACCCTGTGCGCTAGCTCCAGCGGATGTCACAAGATGTGAGAATAAAGCAGACTTCGATGAGAAGAATCTTCCGCAAGTTGGGCCCTAGACTAATGCTCACTTCGGAAACCGCTCTTGGACCAACCAGCAGGAAGGAGCCCTCCGCTCATAAGGCAAGAATGGTGCAGAAGTGGTGCAGAGCCAATTTTCCCAACTCCATCAGCTTTGGCGAGCCAACACTTCTGATTTGAATCCGACTGAAGACAGTGTCTTTTTAATTTTAGGAGCAAAAGCCTGCTCAGATCCTCGCCGCTCTGTGGATTCTTTGAACAAAGCCCTCCAGAAGGCTTAGGACGAGCTCGACACGCCATACTTGCATGCCACAGACGGTGCATTCCCAAAGCGCCTCAATGCCTGTATTGACGGCAACGGAGATATTTTCGAATTTTAATGTTGTTTTTGGTTAACAATGGACCGATAAATATTGTTCTATCTTTGGTTCCTCGAAGTTGATATGGTGTGTATTTGGTTGGGCAATAAGTTCGTGCGGTTTTTTCAACTTGACTTTTCAGTCAAAATCAAAACATGTTCGAGGGCGTGTTATATATGATTTTGTAGCCCTTTGTTTTCTCTTTACAAATATTCTTACCGATTTCCTCAACATGTGCTACACCTCGGTTTCTATCGCGTAGAATGTGACCATCCAAATCGGCTAGGACGAACGTCTCCAACGGCTACTACTGTTCCACTTCAACCGCAGATCGAATGCAGCTCAAAAGGTGACGGGTATTCATGAGGCCCAGAAAGAAACCATTACTGCTGAAAGGACGGCACAGAATCAGATGCCCGCCTCTGAGAGGTGAAATTTAGCCAGGAGGATGTCCCTCCTCTGAATTTGGAGTTTTGAGGACAATGAGCCGTTTATCTGCTAGGTTTTGCTGTAGATGTAAAGAAGAATCACTAGAATGTCAAATCTTAGCAACACCTAGGCTCAAGTGATTCACTTCGCCAAAAAACATCGAAGGGCTCAATTCGAGGTTATCCCTCATATTGAGAAGGCGCGTCTCTTCTGGGCAAATTCCACCAAAACGAGGACCGAGATGCTAGAATTGAAGGTAATTTTACGTATGCGACCCGTGCAAGCCTAAAGCTATCTCGAAACACTCATTTTGCTCATTTTCTTTAGCATTTTCTAGACTTTTATTCAAGAGTTGCAGTCGAGGGTCGCAAAAAATAGTCATCCCAGACAATGTGGCTTTTGATGGAGATAAAAGAGGGGAGCTGCTCTGTATCTAGTAGCATTAATAGTGGAGGAAAGGTGCTATATAAATCACTTTTTGTGATTGATGCTGTTTGTGAGAAGCACTAGTTTCGATGACCACGGAAAACCGCACGAACTTATTGCCCAACCCAATATATTTCGGGGTGGCGTGCAGGCGCACCGCCCGCCATGACGCGAGCTGGCGATCGATACTCACGTGGTTGTCTGCTGGAGCGCTGCCAGCAGTACACCACACGTCATGATTCGCGGTGCGTTCGCCGGGCACCCCGAAATATACACACTGTGCATTTCCGATCCTGGAGATTCGCACATATTTTCGCAATAATTATGGCGCACCTTGTATGTCCTGATGGTCTGGAAGGGTAAAATGGAGTTGGGGGGGGGGGGCACTTCACAAAAGTCGATAACTTGGCCTGTTCTACACGTTCTGACTTGCTAGCTGACACGTTCAGAACTG
>JARK01001353.1:1178840-1204299 GCA_000688135.1 Ancylostoma ceylanicum | reverse complement strand
CTCGCAGGTAAACCTGGAGCGATGTGGGAGCACGTGGAACCTTTGCGTTTAGTCACTGCGATACCCTCTCTCCGCTGAATGCCCTTTTATCTGCTTGTCTGCGCACCCACACATTTCATTGATTTATCACCGTTCTCATTCTGGTCCTCTTTCTTACTGGTTACCTTCAGATCCACAACTATATCAGTGAATTCAACAGCAGGTACCTATACTTCCGATTATCAATTCTTTTCGCAGCGTACTCCATCCTTTTCAAAGCACTGGGCGCGCCCTTGAATGGCGGGGCAGGCGAAAAAGGATCAGGATGGTAGAAAAATTGCCTGAAAGAACTGATTGACTACAAAGTCAGTAAATATTATCAACTGGAGGTGCTTCACTCACCCATCCTCCCCACAAGTCGCCACTACGATTTCTTTCTGGAATTTCCACGCCTTGTCATTGCGAACATACACACTAAATTATTATTAACGAAGAAAACATCTTTAGAAATTTCCAGTCAAGATTGGTGGTTTAGCTAACATACAGTGGCGGTCTGACTGGTTTCTCGACACTGGACTGCTTCTCCTAGAAAAGAAAAAAAAAACTTTCGGCGAAATTGGTTTACGACGTTCATGCTGCTCGTACCTGCTTTTGATTAGGATCACTGGCAAGTCCATTAGCACCAGCCTTCAGTTTACATGAAGGAACCTTAAATGCTCAGAATGAATGGTAACCTGACATGCAAGAAATGTGGGCGGAGTTTATTCCAAACAACCAATCATGGTAGAGAAGAGTCCCGCCCATTGCTTCAACTATTCGATGTTTACAAAAGAACAGAAAAAAAAATAATGGGAAACCTCGCATCTGATCATTTTCCACCCGCTAGTATCAGGGGCATTTTCCGGAGGGCGACAATATGTGTGGTCTTGATGTGAACCACTCGGATAACTTTCCTCGTACTCGTCTTCTTCATCATCCGCATCCGAATAACTGAAGAAAGCGGACAATGAGCAAACTTTCTGGTACACACCACTAGAGTACAGACTAAGCAAGCATGATGGACGAAAAAACCGGTTCGGTTATATTGAATTATCAAAATTTTTCCAATTTTTCAAATAAACAGTACCATCTGCTCACCCTGTATTAATGCTGTTGATTGCCTCCACGGAATCAAATGTCATGAAAGCTTCCATCTTTCCAACAGAATCCATCTTGAGTGCTCACTACTACTCACTACCAGGTTAAGACCCTATAAAAGGAACGTATACATAAAGTCAGCAAAATGTACCTAACACGCAAGTATTCTCATTTTTGCACTGAAACTTCGAAAATTATAAGCAAAACTATGGCATCTGAAGACTACATTGCAAAGGCGACCAATGTTGAGCATTCGTGCGTACGGTCTGCTGTCCTCGCCAGCCTCTCCGGATACCACAGACTTTCCCACGTTCTTTTTTTCTTCTCTGGAACTTATTCAGCCTTCTTCGCTGATGATACTTATAGTCTTTCCAAAAAATACTTGCCTCACGCTACAATGCGCGTCGACTGAGCCACGTCGCAGCACGTATGATAATGCATAGGAGGCGCGGCGCGGCTTGGCAGACGGGCCGTGGACGCCTGAGGCAGGTTTTTTTTTTCTTGGAACGACTGTAGATTGCGCCAGTCTTACAAGCACGGCCCCACCCAGTAATCTTTTACGACGTGAAACCCTGTACGAAACCCACAAGGGAGAATGGAGTATCGCACTGAAGAGAGTGGTACGGTTGAGCTCTTTATTGGTCGGTCGGATAAATTAGCCAGGCTACATCCCCCCCCCCCCTCTTTCATGGCACGACAGTGCACACCCTCTCGAATCACATAGACCCTCAGCCGTACTCTAATGACCGTGCAGCAGAGACGCAGCCCAGACAGCACAATACGTCGAGTACAAAGCCTAGTGGCATCTACTCCCGGTGGATGGCGCCCTCCTCCCTCAGCTGCTGCTGAAAGGAGCAAAGCTTGAACAGCAAGGGGGTGAGGATGGCAGCAACAGGGGAGATGCTCCCAGGCTTTGTGCTCGACATATTATGCTGTTTGGGCTGCATTCTTGCTGCATATTTATTAGAACTATTAGACATGTATGATTTAGATATAGGAGGGATTAGGCGTGAATGAGCCAGTTACACGGAGTTACCACTAGTACCTAATGGAGGCATGGTATCAGTAGAAATTGATAACAACAACCTTGTAACGTAGACTTGTAAACAAGTAAATTCATTGCCGAATCAATTCAAGAACAAGGGAAAACACACAAAAATTGAGTATCGCTGTGGCAACTACCAGTGAAAACGCAAACAGAAGAAGATAACCGACACAATATATTCAGATCAGCACCTGAAGCAGCACTGTACCACTGCATATTTTACAAAAATTGAAAAAAAAAAACCAACAGATAACTGCTCTGTTACCACCTCAAGCGCTGATATCGACTACAATTGCAGCAACAATGAAAGAATAGCTCAATGAAGATATATGACATCAAAATTTACGAGAAACCAGGTACAAACAAACATATGCAGGTGTATATGAGTATAAACATGTGAAAAAAGATTACTTCAACAAAACCCTATATGTATTATGGACATGGCAATGTACAAAGACCAATTGCGGACGAAAATAATAAATCGTACCTGATCTCTAAGCAATAGCTGGCTACACAGCGAAACACTCATATGATGAGAAGTCGACAAAGAGAAGAAACCCAGGGTAAGTGAAGATTTAGCCGTATACTCTGCACTGCCAAAGATACGTATTGATTGGTCTCAGTCGCAACAATTGGCCGCGATTTCCGATGACACAAAATTACCTTCAGGGATGTTTTCAAAGCATCAGAGCGCAAACAAGTGAAACGCTAGCCTTTTCACCTAAATAATAGGGGAGCGCGAAGCACACAGCCAAATCTTCCCGAATTACTGCCACATACGACTTCTAGGCTTTTAGTGGAAGTGACTGCATTTTGGTGACTTGTATTTCACTCTCATAAATGTTCCTCACAGAGGAATCGAATATCTACTTGAAGCAATGCATTTAAAGAGGAAACCCAAGGGCGGAAATGTTTTATGGAGAAACACTGCTTCTTTCTCAGCTGATATCGATGTTTCAATCATTTTCGGGGCGGCATCGCAGTTTCAAGCATAAAATTCATGGGAATTAAAAATGGAGCTCAATACGATTAGTTTAGGCTGTTAAGGTAAAAACAGCATGACTGATATACAGATTCGTTATCGAAGAGCAGAAGCCGTAGCAGCGGCGCTGCTAGCATTAAGTCACGTAGCACGGTAGGTCAAACATTTAACCCACGATCAATTTGGCGTCTACGATAAGCTTTATAGCTTGCTTCCTCTAATAGTTGCTCTAAGATCTAAGAAGGGACAAACATAAGAGGAAACAAGCGAAAAAATTCATATGAAGACACCGAATTGACCGTTGGTCAGTTGCTTGACCGATCGCGCTACGTAATCCAATGCCAGCAGCGCCTGCGTCACGGCATTCGCATCCTCAAAACAAATCGACTGTACAACAACTGCAATCCCACCATGCAGGGAAACCTACACCACGTCCAAAAAACCTACACGCAGACCTTTGAGAAATGGGTAATTGTGCAGAAATGGCGAAATGGACAAGTAAAGGGACCCAGCCGTAACGGGGGAGTGAGCAGTTGTTCAAAAAAAGTTACTGTCAACGAAATTCCACCGCTCTATAGAAATAATTTGTAGGTGATATGAGTAGTAAGATAAGTATTCACTGCCAATCAAACTCAACAAAAATTGTGTTAATAAAGCGGTAACTTCCACCCCAAAAATCGAACAAACATCTCAAACTTACCTGCACGTTATGTCAGAATTGACGCTGGTTTTTCCTCTAACACCAAGGAATTGTTCAGAATTTCCCTTAGCTTTTCTCCAAATCTCAAAAGTAATGCCTCGATAAATGCACTGCCTCCTATTTTACAAGTGAACTACTGTTGTGTATTTTGCCCTGAATTCTGTGAGCTTTGTCCCTGCTGTTGACCCTTCTTACGTCGACAGAACTTCTTGTGTGTCGCCCAGTGTCCCTGTTGGCATTCCACGCTGCAGTATGCAGTGTTCCAGCAACAGTGGTAAATTGCCTGAAAATAAGGGACAACATGTTTTCTTGTATAAAATAGAGGAAGACGAAGTCACCACCTCGCTCTCGCATTGCCAGCACCATTGCTTCTTCTTGGCAGCTGTCAGTTCTCTCTTATGCTTGTCCGCCAACTTAGCAATCTCAATTTTCAGTGATTCCCTGTACTTGTCCTCCAATTCAGCTCTAAAATAAGCGTCATGATGTGAAAAGAAAAACAAAGACATTAACTGGAGCATTATGACTGAAGCATTAGAAGGAGATGCATACCTAGTAGTATCCAACTCGTCTTTAAATTGAGTAAGCAATTCAGTACGGATTTTCTGTTGATCTGATAGGAATTCCTGATGAAGCTGCAACAAAATGAACATATTCAATGAAAATATACAACACGAAAAAAGTAATAAGTGGCATATGCACGAAAAACCCACTTTTTCGGTCATTTCAACGAGTAGCTTCTCGCGTGATTGTTGATAATCCGTGAGCCAATGCCGCTGAAGGTCCATGATCATCCTTTTCATGCGCTCATCCAGAACCCAGTTGTCCACCTGATAGAGCTCGTATTCTTTAAAACTCCAGAAGTAGATCAAGATTTTGAAATTGGGATACTCGACTAGTGCCATACTTGATAACTTTTTTTCTCTAGATAGAGTGTATCGGCCTTACAAGAACAACAGAGTGGGAATAAAAGGAGCTAGCCGACAATAAGCTCCCTTAATCTTCTCTCGGAAAAAAACTAGCGTTTTTTTTTGGATGAGATGCATCGCCACGTGAAAGTTCGTTCAATTCCGATAAATATATCTCGTACATTTACATCAGGAACTTGGACTAATGCTGACCTTATTAAGTTGAAGTACGAAATTTAAATTAAAGTACGGACTGCATAAAGTACGAGAATAGTTCTTTTTATCTGGCATTCACGTTGTCGTCAATAATATAAGAAGTATAAAGGTAACTGCAGGGAGACATCAATCCAGTTTATCTTCGAGCAAAACGCCTTGTTATTTAAATGAACTAAAATTCTAATAGTCTTGAAAAATTCCTTCAAAAAATGTAATAATCTGTTCAGAATATTACATTCTTTAGTCAGCTCAGCATGAATGGTACTAGTTGAAAGTGCCCACATAGTGCTTTGAATTGTTTATCCAGTGGATAGTTCTTTAGGTTCATTTATGGCTGCCGGTATACTCCTCGAGGAGTATAGCACCTAACATCGCCGTAGCCGTGGCGACTTAATTTTTAATACGTATCGATTGCGAACGGTCAGTCGTCGATATCGGACCGCCCACAATCAATACGTATCGAAAATGAAGTCGCCCATACGAGGTGCTATACTCCTCGAGAAGTATAGCGGCAGCCGTACGTATCGATCCTCGTCGGAATACGACCGACGAGGATCGATACTCATCTCTTGCTATCCGACCGAATCGGATTTCGATGTACTATAAATAACGCTTTTGAGTTGTTTATCCAACAGAACCTTGAATAAAGTGGTGAATAGCTTTATCTTTACCTTCATGTTGCCGGTATTATTGCTGACAACGTAACTACGTAAAAGAAATTTTTCTCGATTAGAGATGTCAAGAGTCAAAAGTAGCTAATGAATTTCATGTATTAAACTTCAGCTTACATGAAGGCTTCATATAGAGTATAATGCCACATGTAAGCTTTCAAAAAGCGGTATTCCACAGAATCCTCCGTGGTTTCTAGTGAAGGTTTATTTTAGGCGCTGACCCTAACTATACAGCCACTTCATTTTGCAATTTATGCCAGTTCTCCGCGAAAATATGAACCTCGTTTTCATTCACTACAGTAAGTCCAACGTAACCCTAAAAAATTGATCTACGATATATAGTCAACTCCAAATGTCCGTAGACAAGAGTTGGGACCGCGGCGCGGTTTTCCTCCGCGTCTCTGCCCTGCATGCCACGCTGAATCCGTGCAGCAGACAGCGAGAGACCCGGGCCGTGGCCCCAACTCTTGTCTACGGACATTTGGAGTTGACTATATATAAAAACGATATTCATGCACAGCAATTCGCAACCCCTTGGGCAAAGTTTCAACGAAAGAGGTTTCTCAAAGCCTTTGAGGCCGCTAAAATGGAATGATCTCAACATTAGTTCGTACAAGTTGTTAGGTGCTACATGCTTCTGATTAAATTTTCTAACGACAGCTATAATGATTTGTGGTAATAGTCGAATAAAAAAGATCAAATTAAACTATCAAATAATGTATCTATTATCCAACATTGATGGATTTACTACTTTGAGTTAAAACAAAAGGCTGGTGTGCTCTGTAAGGCACAAACCTCCTGTTCGGCGTGGTGCACCTCGCCGACGAGGTGGTGCGGTTCATGGCTGACCTTAGCGTCATCGACAAGTTCGCCGTCGATGTGTCTGTGCTCGACCATCATATCCGGATGATGATTCGGCATATTCGGATCTTGCATCATTGTGCCACGCTGAAACAGCGCAAGCATTCACGTATCGATTGATATTGATCGACACCAACCATGTCTCGACACATGGTTGTCACGTAATTTCACGCACAACAAACCATTGCTCACTTTTTCGCCCGCGAACGAAACGAGGAGTCTCATTAGACGAATAAAACATTACTCGGATACTGTATCACGGATGATACGATAATAAGGATGTCTCGACATACAGTATCTCCGCGCGAGTCAAAAATGACGCCGTAACTACTACGGTGAAACTGCTGGACGAAAATCGCGTTTGAGCACAGAACAGCAAAGAAAACGTCCTTTTCAGAGTAGTTTGATCGAAAAATCGTGAAAATGAAACCAGAGAGCTTCAGAAATATCGAGCGAATGCGAATGCGAGCGGTTTCCACGCGCATGGCAGCTAGTGCGTTGCCTGGCGCGTCGTAGGTTAAATTAAAAAACGGATGAAAAATGAACGGAATTTGCTGGGATGTTCATAAAGTGTGGGTAATGAATAGCAGTAAGAGAAAGTATCACACTATGACGTGTTTTAAAGCGCTGGTTAAACTTCTACGCAATACCGGTGTCGGAATTTAAAACTACGTCCAGTCATAATGACAAAGCTTGTTGGGCATTTGATCGATACCAGTGGAAAGGATCGTTCAAATCATTGCTTCCTTCTGCAGCGGTTGGTTTTGGTTCTTTCTCTTGCTTTGGTTGAGGACACTATGCATTTTTACTACTTTATACTGCCTCCAATATACTATTTCGGGACAGGTTTCTATTTTTGAAAGGGAGTGGCTAGGACTCCCTGTAGTAGCCGCTCATTTGCTTTTCTTTTCCTTCTATGGCTGTTTTCTTTCTTTAGTAACACACAACCCGATTAATTTATGCATTTCGCTGAAATCTCCGTAATTTTTTCTCTTGCACTTCAAACGTTTTGGATTATTTGCTTGTCCTGGTTTTCACTCTTAGCCTGTGTGGTGGTTAAACTAGGTTTCCACGAGCTTGGTCCCGCCTCATTGTTTTAAGTTTTTGGTGCTTTCATTTTTCTCAATTCTTCTTCCCGTAATTAATCGTACATCGATGATTTTTAACGTTAATAATTGTAAATGGAATGATTTTTCTCAGCCAAAGATGAACCGTGCCTTGTTCTCTCGCTTCATGGCTCTTCGACGTGCTGCTTCAATGCAGCCAAAGCGCTTCGGTTCTGGTGGTCACGAGGTAGGTTTTTCTAAATAACAAGCTTTTCAGCCTTTACTTAGTTGAGGCGTGAGCATGTATTTCTTTTTCTTCCGTTCAATGGGGTTGAAAATAGGCAACTACGACTAGTTTATCACCACTGCAAGGAACTACATATTTTCCGAAATCGACATTCACTAGGGTTCTTTGCTGCAAGCATGGTTCTTTATAGTTAGGAGCAACGTTAGACATCTCATATTTCTGAGGAAAGTCATGAAATCGCCGGGGCTGTTTAGTAAATGTAACACAATGTAATGGTTCGATCATTAGTAGATCATTTACTTTTTCGTTACTGTTCTAGCCTCTCGTAATCATTTTTTGTTGCGGTTTTTCTCTTAAGATCCCCAATGAAATTTGCTCACTGATATTTGATGTCATATGCATGTCTTGTTACCTTGAAAAATACTTTGTCACTTTATGACAAAAGTGGAGTCTAGATTGGGTAAATTTTAAACTCTTGTATTGTCCCGTTTCAACAAATCAGTGGGAAGAAAGATAGCAATGGTCTACACATCTCGGATATTCAGACCCGTTGTTTCATTTCCAAGTCACTGTTTCATAATTTAAATGAGCCGAAGAATTTGACTCAAAGATCGAAATCAATGTGGTGATTTCTGCTAAAATCTCGCCAGAGTTCATAGTCTTGAGTCGCTCCCACTTTTTTATGTAATTTTGATTTTAATTTAGAAGGCTAAGAGACACTAGATAGTATGCCTGTCAATCCGTTTATTTTTATACGGAGTTGTGCTATTTCAGGTTCTGAATCCTGGACCACCAGTGACTCTCGACTACATGGCCGTGCCTTTCCAGCCGTACGCTAAGGTTCACGCCGAGCTACAATCCAAGTTCAACAGATACCTCTTCATCTCTGCCACAATGTTCATCGTGTCATTTGGTCTGGTGAGTTGGGCTTCTCTCTAGATATTACTTGTAAGGCTTGCTATGTGTTTTCATATGAGGCTTTTATTTCAGGCCCTATACACTGACGTGTTCGCTATGGATACCCTAACCAAGCCCAAAAGCTACCGAAACCGCCATAAGAACAACTGAAGCTATGTTCTGTAGAGTTTGTATCATTATTTGATTAGATTGTCGGTTTATTTGTGCTGATGAAAATGAATGAACCAGTTAGTATATTTTTATGGTGTTGATGTAGCCCTGGTACGTACCGATCACCTACTTTTTAGAGTTTCATTTTTTAAAGAATGGATAGCATTTGCTGATTTAGTCGGAGTGTTGAAGTGTTTTATCTAACATGAATGGTGAATATGCCACCATGCATAAGGACCGCATGATTCAGGCTTAGATTAGCAATAAGATTATACTTGTGTGACAAGATTTTCACTTCACATTACTACTTACGACTCATTATGGCTTTTTTTTTTCGACTTAACGGCTAACTCCTCTATCCAAGCAAGGGGGATCAATTTCGACAATGAGTGTATTTGTTCATGACCCGTCAAGATCTCCATACCTACAGTAATCAATCAGAAGTGTACAGTGTAACACTCCAATCCATTTTTGCCGCTCCTTTGGATACCATCTGTTCAAAACAGGACGGCATGCAAGATTCCGACAACAATGTTGTCAATTGATTGGTTACAAACAGAATTTTTGTATGTATTACTTTCTTACTATCCTGGTATGTTGGGAGAATATGTGCATTCATAACAGAACCAGGATGCTTTTTTCCTTCTTGTACATGAAAAAGTTTAAATTGCGAGTCGGTATTCCTGCAATTAGGGGTAATCCGTGTTGGTTTTTCCTAATTTGTGCGTTCATCGCTGTAAGAGGGTAATTTTATTTGATTGAACATCCAGCATATCATAGACCTCTTGAAATTGTTCCACATGAGGTTGATGATGGGTCGCATTTCCAGTTTTCGACCCATTGCTTCATTCTATGACATGTGTCTCTATGACAAACTTCCTAGCCTACTTTTCTAGAAAATATAGCTTTTGCCCCGTTATATGTTCACTATGGCGAGTTTGAAACATTAATCAGGACATGTTATTTTTTATTATTTAGTAAATGTAAAAATATCAAATAATATACATTTATTCTTTAATGTAAAGTTCTTTTGTTTTAATTATGTATCCTCGATTGACCTTCTTCACGAAGGGTTGCATTGTGACTTATCACGATGTATATAATAAATAAATAAATAAAATGTTTTTAAGAATTGCTCGTTTTATAGGGTTCCACAGTGTCGGTTGTAGTTCATAAGAATGGCAGCCGACGAGGTCAAACAGACATCAGAACAGCAGATGCGAACGTTACAGTTCAATGACAAGGTCTCCCGTCTTAATAGAGAATTTATACGACAACTACAGGAATGGTACAAGCAGTGTGCTCACTATGATTTTGTGAGTTTTAATAATGACTGATAATTTTGGATTTGTCTGCATTGGTGTGTTATTTTAGTCTAATTCTGTGAGGTCATATTTGGAGCACATGAAGAGGTTGGACGAGATGTACTCTGGGAAGCCTTCAATAAAGTCAACTGGTCCTGAAACGCCCACTACATCAACATCTGGACGAGTAATAGCTAAGGTAACATTCATTTATCTGTTATATAGCATTTATATAAGACTTTTTCGCGTTGAAAAGAGATTCTACAACCATCATTCTCATTTCGTTCGACTCGTCCGTTCATTCGTTTTCTAGCCCTTTTCATCATTTAGTTTTCTTTTCTCAGTTTTCAAAAGGTTGTACTCTCATTCTTGAACATGTTCGTGTAAAATAGGGTTGTTTTCTGAAGGTAAAGCCTCTCAAAAGCTAGTTAGTTAGCTAGTAGATAGTTTAGTACTCTTTCATAAGCTCGCAACATGCCCACTGTGAAACATCCTGGGCTGGATGTATCCTTGAGATTACTCAGTGTAAACACGTTGACGCCTGTGCTATCGATGGGTGAATTTGTGTGATGTTGACACGTTTACCCTGGGTAATCTCATTGATGCAGGCGGCCTGGTTTTAACTTGTTTGTCGATGACTACCGCAATATTTAACGCATTGCTTTTCTATCTAATTCATCTTCTGCGCTCGACGGCGGAGAAACTTCTTGCCGCTATTGCTTTCCAGTGATTTCCTATCTGTTTTCCCTATAACTATGTAACTCTCTCTCTCTTCTTTGTTTTTTTCTTCTTTTTAGATTGCTTAAAATTACAATTTGTGAATTCGTTCTTTTTTGGTATTTCTGACCACTGTAACGTTAGCTGACCTACCTTTAGGCGAAACGTCGTTTGGAAACTGGAGCAAAAGATGGTGAGCTCAACGATTCGGTCAAGGTTTCTACACCATCAGGTGCCCCACCTAGGTTCAGCTTGGGAGGGTTAGTTTTCCTAGATAGAATAGCCGTGATTAGAATTGCAGGGTTGGCCATTTTTCTACAATTTCAGAAATGTTTCTGTAATCAAACCAAACTTGGATATCACTTTGACAGCACCGTCTCCAAAGGTGAACAGGACCTTCTTTGTTCTAGAGAAATGGGAGGACGAATAACCCATTTCTGTCTTTTAGGTAAGTGAATCAACCGGCACATCGGGCAATGCACCAGCAGGCGGCGGACGAAAGAGGGCCATTCGTGGTGGTGGTCCAGCCGGCGGTAGTGAAACTGTGGTGTTCCGCGGGTCCGATTCTGGTAGTAAGTTTTGATCAAATGCTGTGCAGTTTTCATTGAGATTTGTAGATGACTTAGTAAGGTTTAGTACTTATGTCTCTTACTACAAATGTGTCTTTACAGCTGTTTCTTCCGTTGCTGCTCCACTACCTACAACAAACCTTCCGAAACCAACCCCTGGATTCTGGTCTAGTCAAAAGAAGGATAATGACAGCAATGAGTGAGTTCTGTTATGGAATTGTACGATAATTCTCTGATTTTTATTTCCTTTTAGTTCTGGTTCATCCAAACCGACGTTCAGCTTTGGATCTACCAAGACAGACAATTCGAACAAAGAACAGGATAAGAACTTTTTGTGAGCTCGTTTTTCTTCTGATTGCAGATAGGAACCTTCGGTTTTCTTTCAAATCCTAGAACAAGCACGCTAACAGTGTTTTGTCTGTGAGGGAGATAGCCCCCAATGATATAAATTATAGCCCTCGATATTCACGTGATGCAGGATTACACGCTGAGTGTGGTCGACTTTTACCAGCGCTAGTAAAATCGACTTTCAGTACCTTGCCTTTGTTCGCTTACTCACCTAGCTGTTTTGCTATTGGGCATTTTGTAGCTCCCACGTTTCTCCTGGTGACCAAATTTCAAATTCACTCTAAAGGTTCAGGAGATCTTGCTGGTAACCACTATTACTTTAAACCACTCCTGACAATTGAGATGATTTCAAAAATTAACATGATAACAGCATTTGTCCTCTGGAACCTAGGATAATTGATGAATTTTAAGGACAGTCCCACCAGTATCGTTTGGTAATGGAAAACCCCTATCATTTGGAGCGAACAAAGATGATAAGTAGGTTTTGGTTTGCTGACATATCCAGTTCTCTGGGAAACTAAATCCTGGTTCTTGTCTCACTCTCTTTTTGAATGGCTAGCCGTTAGCTACTCATTCACATAGTTTAGGCCAGCGGCATCGTTTGGATCATTCGGTAGTAGCAAAAAGGATGACGAGGAAACTCCAGATAAGAAGAAGTAATCATTTTATTTCCTTCTGAATCGTGCCTCGATGAAGTGCCAATAAATTCAGGCCAACGTTGACTTTTCCTACATTTGGTGCGAAGAAGGATGAAGAGAGTTCAGAAAAGAAGTAAGTTTTGCTTGTTGCAAATAGCTCAGAGGTTTCATGTTAATGAGTCTTTTTCTCCCTGATTTTCTGTAGTGAGCACTGCTTCGGAATGTGTTCTGGCTAACTCATGAAATAACTTTCTCTTAGGTCAACCCTGACATTCCCAAGTTTTGGTGCGAAAAAGGACGATGATGGGGAGAAGAAGTGAGTTTCCATTAGTTGCTCAATGATATCGAAACAGTTAGGACAAATGAATAGTGAATTACAGGCAATTCAGAAAAGAGTCGGTGTTGGAGTATTCCTACGTGGAAAGCACAACGGTGCATTTGACAAATCGTGCACGTTCTATCCTATTAGTCGCAGTGATATTTAGCTGCCTAACATGTTAAAACAATCCCGGAAGTGATGTGGGATTACGTGGAACTCATGCGCTCGGGCCGTGCGAAACAGACTCCCGGATGAATTGCCTGTACTTGTGACGTATTTACACATTCACGATAAGGATTTGGATGCATCTGAAAAGGATTTCGTTGTTTTCCTTGTTTGCATTTTATTGGCGCACACGGACGACGATCCCACTACTACATACTATCTGTCCCAAAAATTAGAGCAGTTCAATGTTTTGCCTGTAGCTACACAAGACACGTCAAATCTTGGAAATTGAGCGCTATTAGTAACTGGAAACGTGCCAAAACATGTCTCGCCTATAACAACTGGCGAGACCTACCTCATCTTGGAAGCCTGACAAGTGGCAGGATTGGTGAAACAGACAGTATGTAGCAACAAAAGATGTGGCAAAAACGTGCTACTAAACTGCAGTTTTTCAGGTCCACTTTAACCTTCCCTTCATTCGGCGGTGCGAAAGACAGTGACAAAGACGGAGAAAAGAAGTGAGTTGTGAAGGTTACATGGAGCTCCAACGGTTTGGCTCTTACGACCCAGTGGGACGTGCCGCAGCGTGGTAGGGCGGTAGGGAGCGAGAGGGCGTAATTTTGATATGTGACGGCAAATGGTCATGGTCTCGCGTATTGCCTAACCAGTTTGAGTTCCCTCTACGTGTTTAATCTTCTATTGTGCCAACGCGGTGGCGCACGTGAGAGGATGGCGGATTTCCAGTATTATTTCGGTTTTGCCGAGATGAACATTCGTCGGTGTCGTGTGCGCGTTGCGCTTGCATGGAGCTAAGTATTTCGCGGAAGTCTTGCTTGTTTAAGAAATCTTTGTTCATCCACCAAGTATTTCGAAGCTCTCAACTTCCTTAGGATTACCTTAATTATCAATTAAATGAGGGAGCAAAACAAGTGCGCGTTAGCACTGGACGGAAATCACTGTCATGAGTATTCCAGGCCGACCCTCACTTTCCCTTCGTTCGGTAGCACGACAAGCACTGATTCATCGACAGGTGGTGGGCTGAAGTTTTCGTTTGGAGCGCTACCTAAGTCAAGTACAGAAGGAGCAGATGAGAAAGGAGATGGTAACAGTTTTTTTTGTTATGATTGCTACTGTCACCGTTTTCATGCCTTTTTTAAGAGGAAGGTGAATATGTGCCTCCAAAAGCTGAAGTGGTTGAAACAGAAGAAGCCGGTGCAACATTTTCTTCCAAGTAAGTAGGGGTTTCAAGCACAGATAAGTTCTTAATCAACCAACATGGTTGACATTGGGGAAGCCCCGTGGTTGTTGTGTAGTACGCTGCATTCTATCCGTAAATTTGTTACGTTTCAGATGTTCTGTGTTCAAACTTGTTGATAAGCAGTACACTAAAATGGGTGTTGGAATGCTGCATTTGAAAGAGATTGATGGAAAGAAGAGCGTACTGGTGAGAGCTGCTACGGCGATAGGTAGGGTGCAATTAAATTTTCAGCATTGATCACATCTTCGCTTAACAGGACGTAGTATACCACTTATCATTTTGGTCAAGCTCTTTTTTCTGCATTGAAGTCTTTCGATCATTCTTGTAGAGGTTAAATGTTCCTAACATGTCTACCAATGTGCTCGAAATTTCTACGAATGGGCTCGAAAATTAATGTACACATTTTTAGGTACTGTATGGGTGAACGCTCTGATGAATAAAACAATGAAAGTGGCGAAGGCTGATGAAAAAGGAGAAAAACTTAGGGTAAGTACCTAGGAGAGTGAATGGAGGGGTTGAGTTACCACATATTTTTCTGGTTTCAGTTAACGTGTCCAGCAAGTGAAAAAGAGATCTCCACGTACGTTATTCGATTTCCTTCTGTGAAAGAGGCGACGAAAGTGCGTGAAGAAATTGAGGAGGCATCAAAATAATCGTTTTCTGTTGTTTTGGATTTTTTTGAACTTGGAGAAATTTGACCAAAATAGCGTTTCTTGCTCTCATACTTGTTAAATGTGTTTACTTTACGAGTTGCGACAATGCTCAGGTCGCTGCTCTCACTGTGAAATTCTGTGTATTTGTTCTTGCATCGGTGTTGGTTTTATCGTCGGTGCTCCTGATATGTTTTGATGTGCATTCTGCACTTTTGAACTAGATCTATAGGGAGACTGAACGAAAACAATGAAATGCAGAATGCAAATCACGACAGACCAGGTGTAGCCGGCTGTAAATGTTGTCGCTCAAGATGGGTTACGATCTCGAGTGCTGTCGCTTCACATATCTATGCTGTTAGTTTGAAATGAATTGAACTTGCCGCAATAAATAGAAACATGCTGAATATTTGCCTTTTTTGGGAGCAATCTGCAGGGGTGTGGCCTTGCCAACACGGATCGAACTTTGCCAACCTAACGACGATGAACAAGGAATATTTGCGATAAAATCTAGGGTTTCAGCGGTGTGTGAGATCCATAACTGTGACAAGGCAGAGCTCGTTACGTTAAGATGTACTACTGAGCTGAACATTTGATGTCGATGTGTTGGATAATTAGCTGCTTCGATTCGCTGAGAAAGCTGTTCAAATCACTATCTGAATAGTTCTTTTTGAAAGTGCGAGAACTCCAAGTAAAAGAGAGCTCACATCCAACGGTGAGACTCATGTGTAATAGTAAAATAAGTCAAAAAAGAGTAATTCAGGAAAAAGAAACGTATCTAGTAGCAAAATACTGTGAATCACATGAGAAATCCGCGAAATTGAAGTGCAGTTCTCCACCCGCCAGGATGCGCGCCTACTGTCGTTCCTGCTCAGACAATTCCGGGGGCGAAACCCCGGCAAATACCGTTCGGAACGAGCGGGGGGCGAGGGTCGAAACGAGCGTTCGGTCTTTTCCGCCCGATAATTATCGGGGTTCAGGCCGCTATAGAGCCGCAAAAGTGGGAGCTTCCATTCCTATCAGCCCGAAAAGCATCCGCGTTTAGGCCGCAATGAGGCCGCAACTTGTTGAGGTTTTAGCCCTATTCGCCCAAACCAGGTAATCGCTGATCCTGCTCTGCCACAAAGCAAACGTGCAATTTCTCATCAGAAATAGGAAAAATCACTTTTTGCAAGGTATTTGCATGATTTCGGAGTGTTAGCTTTCTTTTACCATCGGGGGGATTCGAGCCGACCTAGCCATTATCACGATTGATTGAGAGTCCGCTGCTTTATCCACTCGGCCATCCTTGCTCCCGGCCTCTTTCACTCCAGGGACCCCTTTATTCATTATCATCTACAGTAAGCGTCGATGGCGGTGACCCATTAACGGAGTTGATAATAACGCCGCGCAACCGCGCCGCGCGCGTCGGAATAGATGTAGTTTGCTGCCATTATGCTATTTCTCGTTATATAAAACATTGAAAAAAAGTGAAAAGTTCACCAAATTGGGAAGAAAAGCGCCTAGAAATAGCACTCCGACGGCTAACGACTGTAAGCAGGCTCGGTTTGATAAGTCAATAAACTCTGAACTCTGTGTCAGAAACTGTAGGCATTGTAAACTGCAGGAATTCTAAGACCCCGACATGAATCACATATTTCAGGGCGGGGCGAGCGCGACGAACTGAGGAGAGAGAAGCTAGCATGCCGAGCTACAGTCCGGACGCTGACCCCACGTGCTCCCACCGACGTTCCATCATTGGCGGATCGCCTACTCACCCAGCTCAGTCTACCTGCCCGTCAGTCTATCCTGCCAATACCAGACCNAAAAAACGAAAAACCTAGATTGCACGACTCATTAACTACAGGTTGGGCCAAAAATACAGTACAAGTAAAGCTGCCCCCAGAGATAGAATCTGTGTACTTTGGGAGATTGGTGTGGGACTTAGGTTTACTGTCTCACAACTAATCGGAGACAACCCTTCTCTTCAGGATACCCTTAATCAGTTTCGATACAAGCCTCATGACGCTGAGTGAAGTCGCAGCCAGTGAGTGAGCCAACTCATATGATATTTGTTAAAGTGTTACTCCGACTAATCCAGATTCCGGAGAATTTATGGACAGGCCAAGCTTTCAGGTATCACAGAAACCTACCAACCCCATTGATTGAGATCGAAAAAATTTGTTGGCTGCTCGATGAAATCGACAGTATCCAAACATATTTTTAACCTATTCCTGAACCAAACGCGAATTGTGGGCTGTAGCACTCTTCTTCTTCTTCTTCTTTAGCGTTAGTCCCGTTTGGTAGCGGGGTCCGCTTTTCTGGTCTTTTGACGCCATTTTACTATCGTGCGCCTGGTCTGGATGGACGCCCACATGCTTCAGGTCGGCGTGCATTGTGTCAAGCCACCGTTGCTTCGGTCGCCCTTTTGGTCGTTTTCCCGGTACTTTGAGATTAAGGCCTACTTTGCAGATGGTGTCTTCTTTGGCGCGCAAAACGTGGCCGTACCATCCAAGGCGAGTCTCACGAAGTTTGTCGGCAATTGGGGCGATACCGAACCGCTCACAGATCTTCTCATCGCGGATGCGGTCCGCACATGTGACACCCGCCGTCCATCGTAACATCTTCGTCTCCATCACACTTAGTCGGCGTTCTACTTCCTTGGTGGCTGGCCAGCATTCTGCACTATACAGTGCCACGGATCGAACGACTGCTCGATACACCTTTGACTTGAACCGATCCGGGATATTTTTGTCGCACAACACTCCAGTCATTGAGCGCCATTTCAATCACGTAGCATTGACGCGAGCGATGACTTCGTGGGCTAGATTGCCATCAGCTGAGAATGTTGAGCCGAGGTACTTGAAGTAGTCGGTTCTACGAAGGTCGTTACCATCAACTTGAATGGTGAAAAGCTCGTCAAGGTTGGTCGTCATATACTCGGTCTTCTTGACGCTTAACCGAAGGCCGAACCGGGCTAGACGTTCGCTCCAAGCCTGCGTCTGCCGCTGAAGGTCCTCTTTTTGTTCTGATGCCAGCATGACGTCATCTGCGCATAGCAGAGTCCATGGTGCCGGCCTCTGCAGGTCTCTCGTTATAGCGTCCATGACAAGGATGAAGAGGAGCGGTGAGAGGGCTGACCCTTGATGCACGCCCACGGAGATTGGGAATTCTGCCGACGTACCCGCGGCCGCTTGGACTCGACTCTTTGGGTCGGCATAGAGGATCCTGACCCATTCGATGAGCTCCTCAGGGACTCCGTGCCAATGCAGTGCGTACCAGATGGCTTCGTGTGGAACGCGGTCGAAAGCGTTCTCCAGATCGAGGAAGGCTAGGTGCAGTGGCTTCTGTTTCTCGCTATGCTTTTCGATCAACAGGCGTGGCGCATGAATTGCATCCGTCGGGCTGTAGCACTATTGCGGTGAAATATTGCGGAAGGACATTCCAACTAAGTTTAACTTCAAAGCAGAACACGTTCCCTTCGAGGAAAAACGGGAGCTGTTACCGTATTTTTGGCCCACCCTGTAGTTGTCTTCTTGATTGGAGCAAGTACAATACTGCTCCTAATCTTTGCAAAAAAACGCGCCCGACGCGTTTTTGCGTCGCAAAGCGTCGCATGTGCATAATTTGCTCCAGGATGGAGCTTTTGCGATTCTGAAGACAGATTCTTACTCAGCGCGTTGCGGCGAAGCTATTATGACTACTATACCTCGCATCACCCTCTTTGGTTCCCGAAAATTTTTCAGCCGTCCTAAGGAGTTGCTGTACGGGGACATTCAGAAAACGGAATAGCTGCTGTTTTCCCAGTGTCTCAGCAACTCCTTAAGATAGCCGAAAATTTGCGAGAACCAATAACAGTGATGCTGTGTACGAATAGCTTTGCCGCGATGCTCTGAGTAAGGATCTGTCTTCAGAATCGCAAAAGCTCCATTCTGGAGCGAGTTATACGCGTGTGACGCTTCGCGAAGCAAAAACGCGTCGGGCGCGTCCTTTCTGCAAAGACTAGGAGCAGTATTGTAGGATACAATACTGGCCAGTTCTTGGAATGTACTGAGAAACATTGAGATTGGAGGAAGTCAAGGGTGGAACAATAGATAATTATGGCTGAGTTGGCGCGTCCTGAAGTGAAATATTGGCTGCGCCACGAAGAGATGCGTCGTCACATAATTATTGTTGTGAAGACGCCCATAATAGCGACGATAAAAAATTGAACGTTATAATTACCTCAACAACCTTCTCTTCTTCATTCCACATTTTTCCACTTTTTGTACAGTCGGTCATTGCGCTGTAGTGCCCACAATATAGCGAACCACTGAAGATCCGCTGACGTGCTATAAAGCTACAAAGCGTCATGTTTCCGCAGAAATTATACTTTAAAGTGGATTTCGCGATATTTCAAGTGTTATATGATGTTTAAAAAGTTTACGTTGGTGACACTCGAGCAGGTTTTCTGGCTTGGCGGAGGGAGGGCAATCTATATCTTGAATACATGCACGCTTCCACCGAAGGCTTTCATCGAGGATCTGAAGATGCAAATCATAAAGATCTGGTTATTATCAAGATGATCGGACTGACCGGAACGAGAAGAAACCGCTCACTGAATGCCACCTTCGACAATTGAGAAGAACTGTTCCTTGGAATCTGCAACAGGAGAGGAGTTGGTGTCCTCATCAACGTGAACCTGATCATCGATTCGCTCGAACAAGTAACAACCCGAGTCAGACGTTTGCGATTGAGGAGATGAATAGCGTGTATATTCCGAGGTGGCCGACAACCGCACCGCATGCCATGCGGCGTGGCCCTCTGCTGGCGGCGTTACAGCGGTCGACCATGATTAACATAAGCAAACCTCACCCGATACTGTTGCCGGCGTCCATCTTTGGTCGACGATCAGCTGCCGTCGGAACGCCGCCAACAAGGGGCCACGCCGCATCGCATACGGTGCGGTTGTCGGCCACCTCGGAATCATAGGTGGAATAGTCTTGCAAATAGGTCTTCCAAAGTGATGGTTGTTCGTGGAAATCGGGGTCGAAAAGTGAAGGTGGTCAGCCCCAGTAGGCGTCGACCGGGAGGGGGAGGGGGGGGGGTATCAAAGCTCAGACGAAGCTCACCTATGTAAGTTAGAGGAGACAGAGAACTGTGTCAAAATATGCAAAACTGGTAAGGCGTCAGGAAAATAAGCACAGAAATGTAGTCCACAATTTTTCGTTTTCTCCTATTTTTGGCAAGAATTTTCAAAAAAATCCCGATGCGCTCCGCTGTGCTGCGACATGTTTGGCAATCAGTAGCACTTGCTGAGCCTCTGAGTCACTGTTGGCGTGGGAAAATCCGGAAAATTAGGTGCTCTGCAGGGTTGGGTCCGCGTTGCGGCCTGTGACGTGCCAGATATTCATTTTTTCTCAAATGCGCGGTTGTCTGGTATTAGGAAGAGGTTCTCTCTATCGAACCATATACAACACACCTATGATAGATTACAGCTTCTACCTACCAAAGAGCCCAAACATCGTGTTGATGATTATTATTTCTAATAATATCAACCTTATTAGCTATATAATTCTCCTCTGTCCTAGAAATATTCTAGTTTGTCATGGACAGATATATGAAGTGATGAAGAAAATGAAACATTTCGTTGTAAACTATAGAATGGGTCCTCCAGTAGCTGGCAGCCGAAATTGAAGTTAGCCCCCTCTGTGAACCTTCTTATCCATTTGTTTTCGATAATTTAGTGATTATCACTCATTTTGGGTCATTGTGGGTGACGTCCATCGAAGCAAACTCTAGGTTCTTGCTAACTTATTAGTTTGGCTCTGCATTTGTTAGCCATTTCACTACTTAAGTACTCAGAGCCGCGGGTCTGCGCCATGCTCCTTTCCTAGCCAGGCAAATCTTCAGCTTCAAAAACAAATTCCCTTCATGAAAATGAGAACTACGTTGTTATAAAGTTACTATCATCGCTGTTGGTTAATATTAGTCCATGCCGTCTTTTATGATGGCTTGGCTGAACCCATTAATCACACAACTTTCAAACTCAAGTCATAGAAGTTGATGTTTAGCGCAGTCTCTTTTAGTTTATGCAGTCTCAATAACATTGTATAAATCTTGCTCTGTCTATCGGAACATATATGAAAAAAACGTAATATGTGGAGATGTGAGCGATTCTCTTTCTCAGTTCTTCACTTTCGTTAACCTAGTCATCAAAGTGCCTTCACTTTTTGTAGAAAGCGCTGAGTTCGCGGGTAAATCGCCATTGGCTTTGGATAACTTGCAAAACTCCACAGGTGTACTTGTAAAACTCCACGGGTAAACTCTGGAATTTCCTTGATAGATCAGTGGTTTCATCCATCAGTCATGTTGTCCACTCTCTTCTGATTAAATCAAACTCTCAGAGCCGCATATTCTATTCAAGAACTCGAAAAATCTGTGTCCTCTTGACTCTGTCAGGTCTGGGCTTCAATTAGTTGCTGAAATCTACAGGTGAAGGCGGCGGACTCCGAAATTTCTCCAATAGATCGGTGGAGCCAACCTTCAGCCATGTTGTCCATTCCTATCTGGTTAATCCGAGCACTCAGAACCGAAGACTCTTTTCAAGAACTCCGAAAATCGGCTTCCCCTCGGCATTCCAGCCGCGATGAGTCACCCGGCTACGGACAAACGGGGCCCGGCGACAGATAGACTATTGCGAAACACCTTCGCCGTTTATTATATTTACCGAGCCAGAGCGCCGCTTCGCGGCGCTCTGTCTCGGACCCGTAAGCCACGTTACCCTGGGGCCAGCTGAACTCGGAAAAAAATCCCGAGCCTGAGCGCGGCTTCGCGGCGCTCTGTCTCGGACCAGTAAGCCACGTTACCCTGGGGCCAGCTGAACTCGTCATCCACACGAAGCGCAGCTTCGCCGCGCTTCGCGGATGACAGTGATTTTCTGCGAATCTACTTCACTAATTCATTTTTCGATGAGGTTTAGCCGGTTTGTCCTCTCCACATCGTGACGTCAAAAGAAATGAAACCTTTCGTTGTAAACTATAGAATGGGTCCTCCGGTAGCTGGCAGCCGAAATGGAAGTTATGCCTGGAACAGCTTCTCCGCGTTTATCGTGGTTGGTAGCTCCCTCTGTGAACCTTCTTATTCATTTGTTTTCGATAATCTAGTGATTACCACTCATTTTAGGACATTGTGGGTGATGTCCATCGGAGAAAACTCTAGGTTTTTGCTAATTTAGTAGTCTGGCTCTGCATTTGCTAGCTATTTCGCTACTTAAGTACTCAGAGCCGCGGGTCTGCGCCATGCTCCTTTCCTAGCCAGCCAAATCTTCAGCTTCAAAAAATAATTCCCTTCATGAAAATGAGAACTACGTTGTTATAAAGTTAGTATCATCGCCGTGAGTTAATATTAGTCCATGTCGTCTTTTATGATGGCTTGGCTGGACCTACTAACCACATAACTTTTAAACTCAAGTCGTAGAATTCGATGTTTAGCGCAGTCTCTTTTAGTTTATTGTAAGCAGGCTCAGTTTGATAGGTCAATAAACTCTGAACTCTGTGTCAGAAACTGTAGGCATTGTAAACCGCAGGAATTCTAAGACCCCGACATGAATCACATATTTCAGGGCGGAGCGGGCGCAACGAACTGAGGAAGAGAAGCTGAGATGCTGCGCTACAGTCCCGACGTTGACCCCACGTGCTCTTGACCACCGACGTTCCATCATTGGCGGATCGCCTACTCACCCAGCTCAGTCTACCTGCCCGTCAGTCTATCCTGCCAATACCAGACCTCCTATTCTGTGATCTGATCTACTACAATGCCTTGTTCGTGCCATTTATCCGCTGCTGTACATTCCTATCAAGATGTTCTATTCATTTACTGCCATAAGGATAAACATCATTTTATCCGGTGAGGTCTTCTGTGTTGGTCAATGATAGTTAGCCGTTTCCACTGAGTGACGCTCTTACTGGTAGCAGCGAGTGGTTCACCCCTCGCTGGAAGAAATGAGCAGGTTAGTTTCCATCATGGGTATGAGTAGGTGTGATTTGTCGGTTCCGCCAGATTAGCAGTAGAGCTGGCCACTTTACTGCCGATAGCCTTAGCGAGCAGAGTGAGGTCAGAACGCAGCTGGCAGTTTTTCTCAGCACGAAGTCTACCGTACATGTCTTTGTGCTCCGTTTCGTTTCTTTCGTTCCGTTTCTTTACCAAAGTTTCTTTCAAATTTGCTTCTCTCAAACGTGGTTGCATGGAACAGCTGCCATGCCAAAAAGCGTAAGAGTACGGTAGTCTTTGTGTCTTTCTTTCTTTGTACAGTCCCGGGACCCGGCGAGGGTATAAACCGCGAGGAGAGAGTAGAATGACCGGTCGGTCCGACGTCGAAGATTGTTGCCGCAGAGGCAGTTTCAAGAGCCCTACAAAGTGAGTGGCAGGAGAGCGCAGTACGTACAAGTGAGTGAAGATGAGGCTAGGAGCCAGATGAGTTGTTTTGTTCTGTTTTCGAGAGTCCGGAGAGTCAATAGAAACGTGTACAATTGCGTGAAAATGAGCGGAGTAATCAGCCAAAAGTTAAGGAAAACAAGTTGCTAGAAAGTTAAGTTTGAACAGGTCTAACGTGTGAAGAATAAGAGTGATGTGGCGATGATATGGTGGACCCATCATGCTAGTCATTTGAGAATTACGCGAGGCGAAGTTGGTTGGTCGAAGACATGTTTTGGCCGGTGTGGCCCGAAGCTCTCAGAAGTTACGTCAGGTACGCTCTACAGACCTTCAAAACCACCGTATATTATGGACTCAGGAGGCCCCCCCGTCCCTCTATACGCGAGTGACGGAGGGGCCCCCCTCCTTCCGGAGGGGGACTCGGAGACCACCCCCCAAGAGACGGCGGACAGGCGCGAACCCGCTTTGCAAGCATTTACTTGGGGGGTGTGCAATGGTCTCCTTTACAATATTTCTACTGCAAAGTTTGCAAAGCGTAGGGTCCCGGCGGGATCGATCCCGCGTGGGCACGAGTGATAGTAGCGATCACTCGCTCTGCGCCATCCGCCGTCTGATCATGGGGGCACATTTCAGTACCAATTGTTAGGGGAATCGGGCTTTCAACATGTTTTAACATGTTGCACTAACACGTCGTAACAACATCCTGGCTCATCGCGTTTTAACGTGTTCACTTAACAAGTCTTAACAACTTTATAGAACATCGTGTTTTGACGTGTTTGCTTAACAGGTTTTGACAAGTCGCGTTAGAGCAACGTGTTTAAACGTGTCCTAGTACCAAGTTGTGTTAGAGCACCCCTCAAACTCTGATCTGTTGCGCCTTTTGCGATTCGAGCGCCGCAAAAGCTAGCGCACAAAGAAGGAAAGTTATTTATTCCGGACCACGTGCGCAAGATGGTACAGGCGCTTGTGAGTAGCAAAGAGTTTTTTGTTCGGGTTCAAACCCCTTTGACGCCAGAAGGGTACAATTTTGAGATGTTGACNATCCACTCTCGATTGGGAACGAAAACACTTGCACGTCTCCCTTGACGCCTTCGCTTGATCTAACCGCACTCTTGAGAAGGCGACTAAGAAATTCGGCCGACGATTGAACCGTGGTTATGCAATCGACATCTGCATACGCCTAACCAAGGCCCCACCGACGGCGAACCCGACGTATGAAAATATTTCGCGTCTCCGAGCTTTCGCCAACCTTCAAGGCGCCACAACGGCGTCCCAGATCATGGATCGTCTGTACGGTGCAGCACCGCTGGGATGCTCCAACCATGACGAACCGGTATTGTTCGAGATCGCCGAAGGTGAGCTAGTATACAATATTAACGAACAGGACGTCACTCTCTCCGAGGAACAACGCAAGGCCGTCGATCTCGGCACCAGTTCCCTGCCCATCGTGGGTATACAGGCCGCATTCGGCACCGGGAAGACAGTCGTTGGTTCAATCATCGCGGTCCGACAAGCAGCTGCCGGTAAGAGCGTTATTGTTACAGCTAGTACAAATGCGGCGGTTGCCCAGTTCACCCAGACTATCTTGTCGCTGACAGCGTACAGGCACCTACGTGTCCTACGTTTCGTCTCTGATACAGCAGCACAGGAGAACTTAACGCCCACTCCGGTCGACATGAACCGAATTCTCATGTCCCTCCGTGACGAGTTTGACGAACAGCTCTCAGACGAAGAAAGGGCGCTCTGCGACAAGTTTACTACTGGTCGCACAATCCTCGAGCGTTACATCGAGAACCCGGATCTCGCCGTGGACATGTCCGAGGAGGACAAGGACGAATACGCTCTGGCAGAGCGTAACGTCTCCAAGACTGTGAAGAAAATGATCAAACTCATGTACAAACTTCGCAGGCCAGAAATACTGTGCATCACCACAGCCTCGCTGCTGAATGCCTACGGATCCCGCGGAGGAACGCTCACTGAGACCGAATCAAGCGAATCATCCGAACCAGCAGGCCTCGAGTCCCAAGACCCCTCCCAGGTACTTATTGGCGACGAAGCGTCGCAGATTCCACAACCTGCACTCGCCGCCATCTCCAATTGCATGCCATTTGCTCAGCAGGTTTATATCGGGACGTGCACCAGCTGGAGCCTCACGCCAGATGCCACCGCGACTCACCAGCCGCCATTTATGGAGCGCGCGGAGTAATGTCCGCGATTTGCGCGGCACGCGCGGTACCAGT
>JARK01001353.1:1131444-1168463 GCA_000688135.1 Ancylostoma ceylanicum | reverse complement strand
TACACAGGGCCCATGATCTGACATTGTCCGCAATTACGTCCGCTTGATTTCTAAGCCTACTTCATTATGTTTTGATGTGAATTTGGTGTCATTCGTTCTATTTTGGCGTGCTGCATCCATCTCCTTCAAAAGGAATTCTGTGGCGTTCTTCCATCGCCGGAAACAAGTGTGGTCGTAGTTGCGGACAATGTCAGATCATGGGCCCTGTGTGCGCTACCAGACCATACAGGCAATTCAACCCGGAGTCGGTCTCGCGCTGCTCGAACGCATGAGTTCCACGTAATCCCACATCACTTCCGGGATTGTTTTAACATGTTAGGCAGCTAAATATCACTGCGAGTAACAGGACAGAACGTGCGCGATTTGTTAAATTCGCCGTTGGACATTCCACGTACAGGGAACATCAATCACGATTGCCACTCACGCGACCGCAACACCCACGCTGCGCGGGCGAGTGCTGCGGATGTTGGGTGTTGCCTAACCGCGCCGCTTGGGTGTTGCGGCCGCGTGAGTGGCAATCGTGATTAACGTTCCCTGTACAGTCGTTCCAAAAAATACTCGCCTTNATAGGAGCCTTGGCGCGGCTCAGCAGACGGGCGGTGGATGCCGGAGGCGAGTATTTTTTGGAACGACTGTATGAGTCTTGGACTCTAACTCGGCGCCTATGCGCATGCTCACAGGCGGATAATGTCCTTACCTTATCAGTCAGTGAGCCCTTACCGAAGCTAATTATGGCAGCTTGATCAATTCAAGCCAAAAAGAAAAGAAAAGCCGACTTTGCAGCAGAAATACATGTTTGAAGAATTTTTTCAAGTTTTTTTCAAGTTCAAGTTCTTCAAGGTNGCAATTCGCCAACACCGACTCTTTTCTGAATTGTCTGTACATATAGTCTTTCCAAAAAATACTTGCCTTCCGCTTAACTGCGCGTCGACTGAGCCACGTCGCAGCACGTATGATAATGCATAGCAGACGCGGCGCGGCTCAGCAGACGGGCGGTGGATGCCGGAGGCAAGTATTTTTGGAACAACTGTACATCCTATCACTCCTACTCGCTCCGAGAAGCCAACTAAAAGTCATTTTATAGCGCCTACTCAAATGTGGTTTACAACCACAGGAAAGATTGAGCATGCAAATTACTGAAGTGATGTTAAGTCGATAAAAATGGCCTTTTTATATGTTTTTATCGGCCTTAACAGGCTGGACCTCCTGCTTCTCACGCTCGTCCACAACCATGTCTCCCAGCAAGCAAAAGTTTTAGATGAAAATTTTTGCACGTTCGTGCTACCAGTCCTAACCAGTCCTACGAGCAGACCAAGAACTATTCTGTGGGCCTCATCCAATGGTGATCTAGACCCCGGTTTGAGATCTCCACGTTCAAGAGAAAAGATTCAGCACTGAAATTACGAAGATGAGGTGTCGTCAATAAAAATTCCCTTTTATACGTGTTTCCAGGTCCAGGTGGATAGGTTCATGTCGTGAAATAATTAAATGAAAAAAATGGAATGAACAAATACCTGCTATGTAGTTTTGGAGGCAAAAACCTCGCTAATAAAGGTAAAACAACGTCACTACATGTTTATTGGAAGCTAGAGAGAAAGATATTACAGGGATAGCAAATAACCCGTTGTCAACTTTCTAAATGTTGAAAACAAATACATAAAGATAAGAAATTGCAAGTCAAGAGAAGTGTGACAATTGGAAACGACTCCCTGAGATCGCTTCTACTGGGGAAGATATTTGGAGAGGTGACAGAGAAACAGAACCACACCCACAATGGTGGAAGACTGTGGTAATAAATACATTGCTGTGCCAAGTACAAATCAATGTGTGACAGAAACGCGGCAACGGAACTAAAATCACGCATGAATACTTGAACGTTTCCAACACTGACCACCCACAGAATAGCTACATACTGCAGTGAGATTTCAAGGTTTTTTTTTAAAAACGTCCCTAAATTATAATCGAATGTTAAACTGAAATTTCCTATCGAGCATCGAGGTTATTGAAGCTCCAGCGTGCTGCAAGGCTTGAATTTATTAGATCATTGTGTAGAAAATTTTCAAAGAGTTTTATTGGATAGTTCAGCTCCTTGCAAAATTTCTGTTGTCAAAATCTGTGCATCTGCACTGCTTAATGATTATCCCTGCAGTCTTCATCTGAAACGTGCACCGCTATCCACGCAGCAATTGAACATCGCGGGCGCGTGTGTGCTTAATTGGGCGCGAATGCTGTGACTACAACAACCGGTAAGCCTCATTTAGCACCTTGATTGATTCTTTCGCGCTCCAGTTGAACGCATCAGCGCCGCGATGTTCAATCGGTGCACCGATGGCAGTGCACTTTCAGGTGAAGAGACTATACAGCCGCAATGCTCTTGGTAGCGCAGAGTTGGCTCCGCTACTGACCGATTCTCGCTCCCTCAAACTCTGTGTTCCAAAATTCGACATGAAAATGCTGGAGGACATTCTTATTTGAAGCCTATTCGAAGCGAATTTAGATTTTGTTCGAGAGAAATGGTTTACAGAACAAAAATTGAGCAGGTTTTCCTTCCATTTGATACATGTTCTTCGAATTGTACACATATCGTAGCATGAATAAAAGGTGCTAATTTCTAAGAAAGCTAATGAAATCTTACAAAATCTACAAACTAATAGGAAGAGCTTCGTCACACATACTCTCAACATTATGCAGAAATATGGATCAGGGGAGTGGAGCCAGGAGACTCCTAAATAACCCTGTACCTCCCAGTAATGATTCCAAAACATGTGAGCTTGATTTAGTCGACTTTACAGCATGACTTGTAGTTGGCGCAGGTTTGATGTATTTGCACATTCAAAGGCAGCATCCGCGGAAATCCTCGACTCGGAGTTGATGTGCGTGTGGTGACGTACAGACTCAGCACATCATAAATGTGAAACGAACACAAACAAACTTGGCTTACGTGCAGAGGAAATCAAACTGTCGTCGTGAACACGCCTGGCAGTGTTCACGCCGGTCCGAGCTTTCCCCGGTTCGACGCGCCAGCTAGGGCTATTGCGGCGCATGGCTTACAACAGTATGTGTAGTGTAGTGTATGAAATACACACCGTCCACAGGATTTCGTGGCGTTAAGCGCGGATACCTCCAGCGGAAAACTCGTCCGCGCTGTGAACGCATGGAAAACAGCGCCTTCACATCCCTTCTTCCGGAGTGTTTCACGATGTTCCATAATTGCCTATGAGTTCATCGTCTCTGACCTCAAAATTCAGCCAAATCTCAAACATGAAAACTTCCGCGGGTGCTGCCTTTAAAGACAGCACTCACGCTCAAAAACTTAGGATTTTTCATGAAATTCTACTCTGGAGGGTATACTTGTGCCCGTAACAGAGGAGAAATCGTCTAAAAAGGTAAAGCATTCGAGAAATACTAAGTTGTACATTGTCAGAATGAGCCCACACGCATGAGATCCATCGCCGCAGCTTTGTGTGCTCGCGGCGGCGCGGCGGATCTCCGTCATGGGAAAATCCTGATCGATGCCATATCAGTTGATAAATACAGGCAGTGCCCGCCGCGCGCGATCCCTGCTCGAACGCATGTATGGTGTGTACATACAGTCCTTACGCGCCATCGGTAGAAAGTTTTCGAGCGCGCAGAGCCTGCGGCGCGTGCGCGGCGCGCCCCGCTTGTAAGAGCGGTCCGGGATCCTCCATCAGCTATTCGAGGACAGCTTTGTTAGGTTTTGGCCCAGGTAAGTTAGATTTTCTTCGGTTTCCTTCATTAACTGGAAACAGGGATGAGCGGAAGTCAAATTTGAAATTCCGGAAGTCGGAACTCGGAAGTCGGAAGCTCCAAAAATCACCGGAATATCGGAAGTACCGGAAGTCGGAAGTCGGAAGTACAGAGGGTGCAAGTACACACATGTGTATGAATGTGTATGCATATGTATGCACAGAGGTGTATGCAGGTGTTAACTTACTGGAGTTCTTCTGAAACGTTTTTTCTAATAATGTTGGGAAGTTTTGTAGATAATTAATTGAGACAATGAAAAATAAAAAAATATGTCTCTTTCTCTCCGATAGATTTTAAGAAATGAGGACATGGACAGGGTCACTGCAGCCCCCAGCTTGGTACTGAAAAGGAAAGGTATGTATAGTCTGTAAAAAAAAATCGGCGGACTCCGGCTGGGCGTGGCGCCGCTTCGCAAGGTCGGTCGATATCGTAGATCACCCGTTTTTCCATGAATCTCAGGCCGCCGATCAGAGGGCGACCGCGACGCGCACACCTTCCCGCCGAACCGGAGTCCGCCGATTTTTTTTATGGACTGTAGTTAAATTGTTAGTGATGGCGAATAGAAACGCCCAATTTACATATTCTCACCCACTTCTTCAGCAAGTTGTCGAAAGTTGCGGAGGACAATCACAGAAGCTTCTTCATTTACAGTTACAGAGGTAAATAGCTCACTCGCTGATACCGCTGTTCCAATTCCTTACACTGACATTTCCTTCGCAAGCTGTTTTTTGAATCTCGATCTTACTCAACACATTCGCGACCTTGCGCTCTCGGCATAGTGCGCCCGTGGGACACGGGGAAGGGGGTTCCTCGAGCACGCTTTTGTGTGCTCGACCGGTTGAGCACGCGGTCCGTGCTCAACAGTCCAAAGTTTCCAGTCTGGAAACTTTGGACTGTTGAGGCCTGTGGCTGACCGATATTGATCGGACGGGTCCGCATGCCTCGTTTTTTGCACGTTCCCTCGCATGTCCCAAATTGTCATTTCTTTTCTTTCCAATATATCTTTCATAAGTTTTTGGCTCCGTAGAAAGCTGCTTGTCCCAGGTAGCCTCTTCTTTGTAGGAAAGAGGACCCTGGGACGTGGTGGCTAACTAACTTACCTGGGCCAAAACCTAACAAAGCTGTCCTCGAACAGCTGATCGAGGATCCCGGACTGCTGTTACAAGTGGGGCGCGCCGCGCACGCGGCGCAGGCTCTGCGCGCTCGAAATCTTTCTACCGATCGCGCGTAAGGAGTATATATTTCGGGGTGGCGTGCGGGCGCACCGCCAGCCGTGACGCGAGCTTGCGATCGATACTCAGTTGGTTGTCTGCTGGAGCACTGCCAGCTATACACCACGCGTCATGGTATGCGGTGCGCTCGCCGGCCACCCCGAAATCTACACATTGTACAGTGGCTTCGATCCGAGGTGTCTGGCCGCGTCACGGCGTGCGGTGCGCCCGCACGCCACCCCGAAATATAGACACCATACATGTGTTCAAGCTTGATTACTCGAGTAACTGGAAGAATTGGAGTGATTCGTTTTACAGTTGCACTCTATGTTATGGCAGCTTCAAAATAAGCAGAAACGCAGATAAGCTTTTTTGAGCGTGAGTGCTGCCTTTAACTGATGCGATTTCAGCGTATTGTACGGTGACGCTACTGCGTGCTCTCGAATGTATAAATTCTGGCCATTTACGAACATCTAATACCCAGCCACAACCCTGACCAATCGCGGCGGGCGCATGACGTGGCCCATAGCATTCTCTGTATGCGGAACCAGAACCGCATATTTCGCGGTATTTCGTCATAGTATACGAAAAAATTTCGAACAGATGAAAGGAAATTTCCGAGAGTACTGTCTTCAGCGTTTCAGTTGGTCTAGTACTTAAGTGTTGACTGAATGAAAATCGAACAAATTCAATATGAATAACAATTCAAATTTCCATCCAAAAAATCGAACACTATAAACGCATAAAACTTCACAGCCCTTATTTTCGATCACGCAAAAGTGTAGGCTCCCCCCTCCCCCCTTCTTGAACATTTCAATTTGTCGACATTTTCGAATATCGAATGTATCTAATACACTATTCGACCAACACACTATATAGTGCCTACCTTGAGAAAAAACAAAAACGATGCAAGCGCACATTGAACACATGTCCTCAAGCAGCCTGACCATCTCATCTTTCGAATGCTTACCTATGCGAGCAGCTACAGTTTACAAACTAAGGAGTGCAAACAAAAGCAGAGAACCAAAGGAAAGTGGTGCAAATGAAGACATTTAACAAAAAGGTGGGGTAGACGTAAAACTGGAAAGTCCGTGTGTCAAGAAGATGGAAGTTGGTCTATGGGTGTGACGAATTTGAAATCTTCTGGGAATAACTCTGCAGCCTTCGGGTACAGAAGTTTGTAGGTTTGCTTCACCGTAACCTCGGCTGCACCAGCGATCTCCCCGATGTCTGAAGAGATTGACCAGCAAATACAATCATATTAAACCATACATACATATATAAGTACACAGTTCTGTGATGAAAGATTATCAAGCATACCTTTTGCTGAACGTTTTTCGTTTGATGCTTGTGATGCCATATAAATAGCTGCAGCAGCAATTGAAATAGGTGAACGACTGAAAAGAAAACACGTAACTACTTGCTGAGGTCTAAAAAATCGATGTGGTCGCACCCAGCAACAAGATCCATCTCAACAGCTCGTTTCGCAATGCGAGTGGCAGCCGCCTGAACTACTAATTCTTCACCAACCAGTCACGTGAGCGAAATATTTCTATCACCTGTATAGAATTCGGAAGGGATAGGTTTCCACAGAACCTGGACATGAAGTCTGCAGATGTGATTTGCTCGAGATTTGTCTCCAAACTTTTTATAATCAACTTGAAGCATCGCCCTATCTCCTTCTTCGAAACACGTGATACCGCACAAATTTCTGCATAGAATAAATCGTTAATCAGTTGTGCGAATGAACAGACAAATAAACGAACAAGTTTATGAGTAAACAAAGGAATAAACTGCTAAACACATCAATAAGTACAGTGCGCGTCGATGGTGATGACCCATCCACGGTCCCGACAAAGACGCCGCGCAACCGCGCCGCACGCGCCGGAATTGTTATCGTCAGCCGTAGCCGTGCTATTTCTAAGCGCTTTTCTTTCCAATTTGGTATCTTTTCGCTTTTTGATGTTTCATACCGAGGAGCAGCATGATGGCAGCAAACGACATCGATTCTGGCGTGCGCGGCGCGGTGTGCTTGCCGATGCCGTGAATGGGTCACCGCCACCGACGCTCACTGTATATATGGAAAAACGAACCGGTAAACCGCCTGAATATTACAAATCTTGGATTAAAGGCAGCACGCATGAAACATCACTTTGTTCGACATTGTGAATCAGAGTCTCAAGAAAAGGGCGGGAACCTAAGCTTTTATATCCTGGCTTGTCGAGGTCATGTTTAGTATTAGGTTGTCACGAAAGTTTCCCGCCACTTACTTTCGTGCATTGCCCAATTTTTCATGATAGTTCCGGAACTTTCTGTCCAAAGCATTTATGTAGGTTAATCAATAGCTTACCCATACCCAACTTGTCCTGCCATTCCGTTGCGGTTATGACAGAAAAAATCGTCGTTGACTACAAACATGTTTTGACGTTTTTTCTTTGAGAGCTCAGGGAACACAGCAACGCAAGCGATGCTCCAACAAACATATGTCATACGATAGACCTCTACTCTTCCTCTTAATACCCAGTGAAGATTTGGATCCACAAGTTGAGAGTCGGCGGCTAGGACTTCAGACAAACTATAATTTGGAAGGTAGGGTGAAGCGGAGGACAGGCGCCTCCTGGAGCTGATTGGAGAGAGTCCGTGGCGTGATACCCGCCAGCTGGTAGAGGAACCTCAAGGCTATCACGACACTACAGCTTTTCATCTACACTACTCCGAAAGGACAAGTAAATATGGCGTATGTAATCACCATGGTCTGAGCCTCCACCAGCTCCAAGTGTGTAGGGAGCGCGCTTCAATTTCTCAGCTGTTGTGTTCCGCTTGTCTCCGGGAACTCAAGCTCTCTCTGTATCTCTGGGTCTCTTCCCTCAGACTCTTACTCGGAACCAGCTTCTATCTCTCTCTTACTTCTGGGGGTCACTTGATTACTACTTCCGTAACCCACACCAGAATAGCAAAAGTTTATAAGTAGGAATAGAGAAGACATGGGGGGGGCTGCGGTTCTCCGCCTGACTCCTGACTGAACAAAGCTAAGGCCTCAAACGACGGCCCTATATACACCTCTGTTTTCCCGCCATCGCACATCCTTGCGATCTATCCAGACGGGAGATCTCCACGCCACCTAAGGATACTATCGGTCTCCTGCCTGCCGATAAACAACATTAGCTCTTAACGTGCTCTCTTTTGGCTCCGCAACTTAATTACTAGTATCGGGAATTGGCCTCCTTATGTAATTCGCATGAGGAAATGTAGGTGGATCAGACACCAGTAACCTCGGATTCCAGCGCCGGAACGGAAACTACCTCCTAAGCTCTCTAAACTAGGAGACATATTCAATTACCCTTGTGGCGAGGGTGAAACTCCAACTGTATTCAACGGCCACCACATCAGGTTACGGATTTTCGCTTTTTCTTGCTTACTTTGATCGATCAGGCAATCAACACGGTCGTCTTGAGCTGTGTTTCTAGTGGCAAGGAAACTTAGACCAAATTGATTGCCACCTTGAACGGTGCTTAGGTTTCCGCTTCTAGCATGACTGATCCAGTTACTCCCCTTGTTTCCCATGTGATTCAGGATCGCCCTACAAAAAGATCACGGGTGCGCTCGCCGAGTATCAATGCGGAGTCATTCGATTTGGCTCTTGATCTTCTCAACAATGACGATCAACTGCCTGTTTACTTGAAAACTGTGCTTGGACATGTCATGGAAAGGATCTTCAGTATGGAACTGCTGATAAAAAAGAACAATGAGCTGGAGGAGCGAGTAAAGGCTGAGATTGAGGAAAAGAACAAGCTCAAAGACTAAATAGAGGTACTCAAGAATGTTTTGTCTAAGAGAGTTACGTCTCCATCTCAAGTTGGCATGACTGCATTGGCTTCGCCCAAATTAGGTAATACCGTTGTGGCACCTCTAGGTTCTAGGAATATACCATCTTCTATTTGTTGCTGTGAAGAAAGAATCAGATCCGTTGTAGTTTCTGGTGTCTCGGAATGCCGTGACATAAATGTGATCAGTAGGATGAATCATGACCTTGACTGTGTTAGGAAACTCTTCCATTTTCTCAACATTGAATGTAATCCTGTTTCTATTTATAGAATGGGGAAGCCAAACCCAAAATTCCCTCGTCTGCTCAAAATTGTACTTCCTAGCTCATATTTTAGAAATGATATTCTTCGGAAGGCTCCGAGACTGAAAACTTTTCTTACTTCGGGAGTTTCCACGGATCTCCCTCACAGAGGGATCACAGCCGGTTAGTCGCGAAGGCTACGTGGCGCGTCCCCAAGTGGTGGATAGGGGGTTAATCGCGGACCAAACGCGACCTTGTACCGGCCCTGAGACGCGGGTGGATTCAGGGGATGGACTTCCTGTTTCTGCAGCATCGGAACGATTCATACTTTCTGTCAGCGCGTGAGTATGTTCATGCATGCGTGCGTGGGTGTGCTTGCGTATCTGCGGATTGTATCCTGCACATCTATCCGATCAAAAGCCCTGCATTCAAGTGACTGGGAGGTACAAGGGAGGCGGTTCGGAGTCGCCTCCAACAAATAAGCTCCATCGTCCACTCCCGGGGAGCCCGGCTAACTCCCCGGTGAAACCCTACCCCAGCCCCCACAGGGGAATAGAGCCCAGCAAGCTATTCCCTGTGGGTCAATTTCTTCAAGCTACACACAGCAATAATAAAAAAGTGTTCCCCTAATCTCGGAAGAGTCACTGGCACGGCAGCGTCAGTGAGGACGAGGTTCGAGGGGTTACCTAGGCTTTCTAAAACGAGAAGGACTATGATGGCGATCTGTACCTTCAACGCACGGACACTTGCATCGGAGGCTTCCATCGAGGATCTGATGGTGCAGGCCAGGAAGATCAGGTACGNTGTTTGAAGAATTTTTTCAAGTTTTTTTCAAGTTCAAGTTCTTCAAGGTGAGAAAACCTTTAGGGTGGGCGGCGGAATGATCGAAGAGGGTCATAGCCTTCAATCTATAGAACATAGAAGGAAAAATATTTTGATCTCCGCACGCACCGCGAAGGTAACGCGTTCAGGCCACATCTTCTATGTCGCTTTGGGAACGTTTTCCGTCACAGCGGCAAAAGTTGTCGCCGGGCGGCAAAATACCCCTATGACTATTCATTGCCGCATGTCGCTGGGCGACATCGCCGGGCGCCGTCGCGGCAAAAGAGTGAAGCTCTCTATAAGCACCCAAATGAAAGCCTTATGCCTTAGATATAATAAGGAAGTGCGTAAAATTACACACCACTTACTTCTGGATCGATTTTCTTCTGTCGTTTCATGAAAACGGAACATTGTACAGGAGTTGAAGAAATCGCACGAAAAGAAAATAACGATAGAGAGAACTTTGAAGTCAACGTTGAGAGTGAAGCCATGGACGAGGCTACTGGAAAAGTAGTTATGAAGAAACACCAAGCCGTTTTTAAATAGATATTAATACGAATGTCGCAAAGGATTGTTTTGGATGCCTTCAAGTCTGCTCACATGTACTGCAGTAATGTGGTGTCCACGTACAAGGAACGTCACTTCTTGGTCGTTACAGAGTTCGGGGTGCTATCCGCAATAGGGATGATAACATCCCCTGAGAGGTTTTGAAAGGCAGGAACAACACGGAGCAAGAATCATAGTAACGAAGAAACTGGTCGGTTGCTGTGCGGGGCAACTGCCAGTTTACGAATTCTGTGAGGGAGTACAGACCGAGACAAACAAGAACTAAGGGAATATAAGAGGATCTGCGAACTTCTCGTGAGGTGACAGAAGAGGACGACCGGATGGAGACTGTGCTTGTCGCGATAATTGTGGTGTTACAGACACTGCGAAATTGCACGCGCAAAGAATTCGTGGTACAACAGCATTGTTTCTCTTCAGTAACGCTTACCAAGTTATATTCTTTTATGTAAACACCAAGGATTTCTTGTACAAGTGATACTTCATACAATTCTGAAAGTCATTTTTCTGAAATAGACTCTAGAAGCAAGTACAAGTAGTTGCACGTGGAATGCGTAGTTATTGTGATAATGGTGTTCATCGAAATATCCATTGTAAATGAAGTTTGGACAGAAGCAACTCACGAGGAAGAGAACTGCGAAAAATGGAAGAAGGAGAGGTGCCGATTCCGAGCGAAGAGCCGTCCGTGAACGACACTCCAGAGAACACAGGTAAGCGCTGCGAAGTGTATTTGTCACTCAGTATTTTGTGTTTCTGTGTGTGTGGCGAGGCATTCCCTTGGTGAGGATATTGTCAGTTCAACTTCTTTCTGAGGTAATCTCTTGAAGGCAATGGCTCCAAGAGAGGAGGCAGGTCCCGGAAAACCGCTCACGATCCTGCTTTTGCGGCGTCCGAGGTTTGTTTGCTGCAGTCCATTAAAAAAAAAGAGAACTTGAAATGATTGGAAGAGGAGCATAAGGAAATGTTTTGTCTCTGAGTGCTAGAGCGAATGAAGATGGAATGGCGACCTCTTTCGATGTTGAAAAATGTTTTCTTTAGATGATAAAATGAGAACTGTTCATATGTATTGTTCGCTCGTCGGTTCTTGGGTTCAACACCTTCAGATCTTAAAGTTAACGGATGAAGATATGTATTAAGAGTTTCCTCTTTATCAACGGAAGAAGAGTTGAATAATGATGCCCAGGGACAGGAAACTTCTAAAAAGACGAAAACTTAATGGTATCCGAAGGGACATTTGCTCCGACCGTTCCCAGGGCCATGCGCATCAAAGTCCTTTAAAATTTTGCGCGTGGACCTGCTGGAAGCTGTCCCTATTGCATCCGAAAGAGAGTGAACTCATTTGGACGGTGTTTTTTTTTTTTACAAAGTTGGCAGGTTTCTTGGGTGTTAGGATGGGAAGTTCTATTGCGCCCAGGGTGAAGTGATGGTGGTGAGACGGGTGTAGGCGAAGATTCTCCGCTTTTAGAATCACAGTAATAAAATAATAAGGTGGTGCTAATATAAGCTCTGACTGGGACTGCTTCTCGCGCTTTACATGAAATGTCAGCGAACGCACGTGTGTTCTCGAACTTCAACGAGAAGCGACTCATGCCAAACTACACATGGGTGAGATCACAAATGTGGACCCATTCATTGGAAAAAAGAGCAATTAGGAACGAAAATGCACGTAAGGCCTCTTGGTCATCTATAGATTGGTTAGAGATACCATGTTGCAGTAGTGCTTTAATTTTTGTCGGATTTGGACAAGTTCTGGGCGATCTTTTCCTTTTTTCGGTTGAGATACTGCCGCTATCTCGCATTTTTTGTATATTATCACAAGTTTGGTATACTCTCTGAAGGCAGGGGCCAATATCGATTGTTTGAGGCATACCTGGAGGAGTCATTTTGAAGGACTTTGATGCTCAGAACCATTGGTACGGTCGGAGCAAATGTCCCTCTCGGACTATCATTAAGTTTCTGCCTGAAAAGACGTTTCATTCATACCCGTCTTTTATCCGGTAGACTTCTCAGGAGTGAGTTACTCAGTAGCAAGATCTTTCCCACAAATTTCATTCAATTGCTCAGGTTGTGCACAATCAGAAGGACTTCTGCTCTTCACCGCTTCACTACAACACTTGTGTTCGTTTAGTGTAGCGTATTGCAACAAAAATTTGCCCTGTTAAAGAATTAAACTACTTGTTGAGTTCACAGTAAGGCCTTTTGCTGTGCATGGATAGTCGTCATCCAGTCTTGGTCGCCTTTAAGGCACCACGTGGTGCCTTGAAAGTTGCGAGTCGCAATAATGAAGCACCGGACATGTGACACTCGAGCATTAGCTTCACTATCTAAGGCACCACAGCCATTCGGCGGAGCTTGTGGAAATCGCAAATTTCACCTAGTGGTTGACGCCCTCTAAGGTAGCCGCTATACTCTCCGAGGAGTATAGCACCCTGCGTCGCCGTCGCTAGCGACGGTGGCCGCCGCGACACCCCGCCCACAATCGTTGCGCATCGGCCTCACAGTCGCCAGCGACGGCGACGCAGGGTGCTACAGTCCTTCTCAAAAAGATAGACGGATTGCGCGTGCGGTTTCTTATCGTCGCGGCTGCAGACTCGCGGCGGGACCTGCTTTACCCTCTCACTTGGAGCATGCTCTCTCCGCATCTCTCGTTCAGGTCCCGCCGCGATGGTGCAGACGCGCAATCCGTCTATCTTTTTGAGAAGGACTGTACATTCCTTGAGGACTATAGCGGCAGTGTACCCGGATCATCCCGTCGCGCGCACGCATACGGTAGCGGTTTGAGCGGCCGAGTTCGAGCGACCATGGCCTCTGTTGGGCTGTAGTCGTCCTCGAAAAGATAGACGGATTCCGTGATTGCAGAATCGCGGCAAGACTGAACGAGATGCTGTAAGACCTTGCTCCAGCTGAGAGGGTCGTCTAGGTCCAGTCGCGATTCTTCAGCCGCGACGCTATGAAACCGCGCACAGAATCGAAAAAGACTATTCATAGTCAACTCCAAAAGTCCGTAGACAAGAGTTGGGACCGCGGCGCGGTTTTCCTCCGTGTCTCTGCCCTGCACGCCCCGCTGAATCCGTGCAGCAGACAGCGAGAGAGCCGCGCCGCGGTCCCAACTCTTGTCTACGGACATTTGGAGTTGACTATACCTTCCTCTTCTTCTTTGCTAATGCAGTTGTATGTTACAGACATCTATTCCTCAAAGCTTGGTTGCGCAACCACCAGAGCGACGCAGTACACGATCAGCACGTGGAGCACTACCGATAGAGTATGTTGCAGTTCAGTCTTGAAGTTTTCTGCAGTGCTGGGATTTCTTTTTCCTTGGTAGGGCACTACTTGGCTAGTTCTGTCCCAAAAAAAAATTTCAAAATCGGAATATCCGTTCGAACCTTGCTCAAAAGGATTATTTGAGGTGCTGAACACACATATAGTATCCGTTCTGTACCATGTTTTCATCTTCATGGGGATATGGCAGAAAATTGGGAGGAAATGCCGACTTTGGGATTAAAGCGGAGGTAACATGCAAAATGAAGGGTGCTATTGCACTTCAGGGGGTCCTCTTCCGACCCCATACTCGTAATCATGAATTTGTTCGAAAATTGCATACAGACATAGTTTAGGGTGATGTTCATGAATATCACTCTCACTTTGCATGATGATACAAATTTTATCGATTCTATCGACTTTTTCCAAATTTTATCCTTCTTTCGAATCTCCCTATAGGAGTTAATACGTTAAAAACGATAAAATCAATGAAATTAACGCTATCACTCAAAGTCGGTGTGATATTCGTGATCAGCATCCTCGACTACCTCTACGTTGATGTTTTGGTGCAATTCATTCTCTCGAGCTTAGGTTCGGTAGTGGAGCCGCTGAAGTATTTACAATGAGGGTAATTTATGTTAGATGTATGCGTTTGACCCCCTTCCATCTACACGACGAGGCATAAGGCTAGTCGCATCGCTGACCCAGCTCAGGCGCACGCGTCTACGGTCGCGCGGCGTCGGCACGCTCTTCTGAGGATTTACATGTCGCATTGACCGGTCCCCATGGAAGATATTCCGCCAAGTTATGTTATCAGCATAAATTGTCTTATAGTTTGTGTATACATATGAAAATGAAAGCCTGTACAGTGAGGGGGGGATGGACTAAAAAGGGTTCACTAGGGTTCCCAAACAGCGCGGGTATGCCATCTAGACTAAGTAATGTTGATAATCATGGTCATCGTCTAAAACAACATCTTTACGCAAAATTCGAGATTATGTAAGGAGCCGTAAATACAGCGTACAGTACGTTTACCTGGAGCGTGCGCTGCCATCCCCCGCACCAGTTCAACACCGCAACATGTACGCGTTCAATCGGAGCGCGGAGACTGCCTGATCGCAACAGCCGATCAGACTTTTTCCGCGCTGGTCGAACCCTTTGCGCCTCGATTCAACGTAAACGCGCCGCGGCTTTCAATTTGTGCGAGGCAGTGCACGATTCATGTGAACAGACGGTACCTGTTATAAAAATATGTTTAAAAATGCAAAAGGTATACGGCGTTCGATAAGTAACCGTCCTTTCGGCGAAAATTTTTTTGTCGAAATTTTGGGGCAGAACTAGCCGAATAGTTTCGCTATCTGTTGTTCTTTTATAATTCTTCTGACTACCTTGAGCAGTTGCTTCTTTAGTGATGATGGAGCCCGTTACTATCCTTGCCCAGTCGCCTCTTGCGACTACAGCAGTGAAAGTCGCTCCGCGAGGAACTACCATCTTAGAGTTGATCATTCCGGATACGATTACCAGAATGCTCCTCAGGACCATTCACTTCAGAATTCTTCTCGGCAGACTATTCGCAAAGTAACAACTCATTTATGCCTATATGAAAGTTTTCAGGTTTTTCTTTAAAATTTCATTTCAATAGGCGGCTCGTGATTGTGACGCTCGAAAAGATCTTCCTGATCGCAAAGTGCCGTTAACCGATGCCCACGTAAAGATAGAGGCAGAGGTGAGGATATGTTCATCGTGTTTTGTGCTCCTCTATTTTTCCTATTTTTAGCTCAATAATATCCACGAATTGTCTGGCGATGTTCGCATTAACGATTTTCATGTTGGATCGAGCGATGCTTATTCGGAAACAGAAGAGTACGATGTAGAGGATGAAGACTATGATCTTACTCATTACGGAGGCGTCGAGGTTCGTTCTCACTGTTTAGCATCTGACGCGATGTGATGTCAAAAAGGTTACAGATCTATTCTGAGGAGAAATTCGACAGCGATTTCGCGCCTCCAACGCATATGAGTCGTAAGAGAGGTCGACCGAAGAATCCTCCTGGCAGTGTATGTTTCCTCTTTTTTCACTCCTTTGACTGCACTGTATTCCAAGCACTGTGTGATCACATAGTTGGGGCGAAAAAAATGTTTCAGGAACCTTCTGAGAACTCGAAAGTGCGCGTCAGCGATCCGAACGGGAAATATAGATGCTATATGCCGGACTGTGAGTGGAGAGGCGCATATCGTTCGCTTCGGTGCGATCACATGAAGTGGTGCCATAAGGATTGGGTCATGCCGCCTCGTTATATCTTGCAGGTACAAAACGGCTCTTCCACTCGTGTATTTTACTGAGATGTTATGAATTTTTTGCAGCGAATCAGCAAGGATGGTATATACATCGATCCAAAAACATTTGTTCCTCCGTTCTCCTGCCCAGTTGCGGGTTGCGATTGGCGAGGCAGCTACCGGTAGATTCGACAAGGATTTTGAAAATTTTTGGACTTTTGAGTACAAACTTGGGGTTTTCAGGGCATCCCGCTCTCAACACGTGAGAAGTGTCCATCCTGACTATGAGCCTCCTAAAAAGAAGGCTCCAATTGTGAGTTGTGCGCCCTTGAACTCTTTTATGCAGGTCAAATGTATTTGATGTTGACAGAATAGCTGAAAACAGCGTTTTGACGGTGTTGTCGCGGAAACTGTTAAGAGGTACACGACGAGTGACTAAATAGACGAATCCATTGGGTCTTATAACATGCAGTCGATTCATTTCGAGAATGCGGATGCCGTGACAGCGACTCTGTTCGCACTAGGTCACGCAGCGCGGTCTGCCTAAAAACTCATCTTCTTTCAGTACGGCGTTTCCTTTGAGTTTTACCGCTTGTTCCTTCCCAAAGTTGTTATGAGAACTAAGAAAAAACAACTACAAAGGGGAACAAGTGATAAAACTTACCAAAGACCCAAAAACGAGTATTAGTATCACAAGGCACCACACAACGATTACCTACTTCTAACAAGCGTGGTTCACATCGGATTGATTATGGATCAGCTGTTTGACCGAGCATGTTGCGTAGCGCCTCATTGCCAGCAGAAACGTTGTCACGGCATCGACACTGTCAAAACGAATCGACTATACTCCCGTGTCTTCGTGGGTGGAAGACGGACATCTGCAATCTCTTCGCCGTTGAGCAGTTCTCATTGTTCCATTGCAGTTGTGATTCTCTAGCCTCTTTGCGAGTATCACGTCTCTTCTCAGAAGCGTAAAATCCCATTAGTGGCGCCTTTAAACAGCTTATTTCATCTTAGCAGGCCTACAATTAAGGGAGGATTCGTTGCTGATGGTAAATACCTTTGTCATGTGCCTGACTGCCCATGGCGTGGTATATCTCGAACAACTCGTGCAACTCACATGAGGAAAGTACATGGTGGATTCAACAACCCTGGATACTCAGCAAGACAAGTGAGTAACTAGACGTTCGAAACTTCAGTATTGACTCTTCGGAGGCTTTGAAGATTTTGAGGGAAATAAAGACGTTGGTAGCGACAAGAATGCTTGGGTTATCACAAAAAAATCTAATGCAATAAAATTCCTGTCGATCACGTTCGTTTTAATCAGTGCTTTGAATAATTACGGCAATATTTCTGCATTCTTTCCGGTAAAACCTATAGAGCACATGTTAATCTACAACACAACTAGATTTTGAATGATGAAATTTATGCTCTATGTCTTACCATTGTTTGTTATGAATGTGTTCTAAGCTATGGTGCTCTTTGAGGTGATGAATTTAGTGTAGTTGGTGTGGTTTTCACTATTCGGATAACTTATTTCAGGTAGCTTGTTGTGATTGCCCAGCTACGTTCGCATCCCACAAGGCTTTTGTAGATCACGTTATCAATGCTCATCGTGTTGGAGGCCTTGTGCATCGTGATTTCAGTGATATAGGAGAATATGAGGTAAGACATTCGGAGAGAACTTTCTAAGGGAACTGACTTATCGAGACTGAGAAGTTTCTTCTTCTCTGATCATGAAAATAGCCTTCATCTTCTCCAAACTTCTACCGTATTATTGAAGGAGTGGTTCAACTCAGTCCAGGACGTGTTTTCTGTCACTTATGTGAAACGCATGGGAATAAAACAAGGCAATGACTATCAGGCAAGGAACCTTTACAGATAGTTTGGTCTTGTGCTAACATCTACAGTCGTTCCAAAAAATACTTGCCTCTGGCATCCACCGCCCGTCTGCTGAGCCGCGCCGCGCCTCCTATGCATTATCATACGTGCTGCGACGTGGCTGAGTCGACGCGCGGTATAGCGGTAGTCAAATTTTTTTTGGAAAAACTATATAACTCTGAATATCCAAGTGTTCTCGTGGTCACCACGATCCAAACGTATGCACTCGCCACGCTGCTGCCACGCAAACCAGTCGCAATGCCGCTGCGTGGCGCCATAGCTATCGAAGCGCGACGTAGCCGCCACGCAGCGACCTTGCGACTGGATGCGTGGCGATTTCTTCAACTGCTGATGTTTGGATCGTGATGACCACGAGAAGTCGTTACTTTGTTTAGGTGTTGTATCTGTACTGTGCGCGCAGTGGTGGATTCCGCCCTAAACAAGTTCTCGGTCGTGAATATTTTCCGGAATTCACTAAGCGACGGCTAACTCGTCGACCAGCGAAGTGTGGTCGTAACTGCGCAGCGTTCCTCCGGGTGAGGTGTTGGTGTAGTACTCAGTTTTGTTCCTTTCTCTTATTGTGCTAGCATACAACGTAATTTTGTTGGTCTAGTTTCCCTAACATGAAAAGTAATTTTTCACTCGGTATAGGGGGCGATGCCCCAAAGCGTAGATTGTCTCAGCTTATCATTAACCTTATACGAGAACGTTCAGATAATTCACTGGATAGATGGGCGTCTTACCGTGATCGGTTGTGTGGAGCATACTGGCCACCGTATGGGTACAGCTTTGCTTAGACTAAGTGTCAATGAGCGGGTCGTCCTAGACGAGTACCTCTACCTCGTAGACGAGAAGGTACCACTTGAAGCTATGTTGGATCGCATTCGTGGTAATCTTTTATTCTTTACGATTCATTATGTTTTCATTATTACTACAGCTTTATAAACTTATGTAAATTGTTAGGTTGGACAGAAAACCGAATGCTTAACATTTGCACGTGAAGCTCTACACAGAGAACTATTAAATAGACATTTTTCCGATGGTTCAATTTCCAAATTGTGTAGATAGGTGTTCCGTAGTTTTGCCGACACAAAGTGGCTGTTGCGACGCACAGCTTTGACATTCTTTCGCATGCTCATTCCTCGCAGCAAGTCCTGGGTCAGGGGAAGCTAAAATACCCCATGGACAACTTCGCTGCAAAATGACGTTCTATGAGAAATAATATGATGTATAAATAGTACCAAGATATTACCTAGAAGTAGGGCAAACGGGTTGAAGTTTCTCTGAGTTCTTACATTTCAGAAGTGGAGGGGTTCACCATGGACGGGTTCGATATTCCAGAAAGAAATGTTGAAGACATGACAAGATATGTAATGAATGAGAATGAGTTCATCTCATTGAAAGTACTGTTTGAGGTATGTACGTTCCATATTTTTTTCACTTCCTCCTCCAAGATGAAAAGTGCAGTTGCGGTTTTCTCTTCATTTACTGCTTGGCAAAACTCAGTGTGCCCGGGTTGTAGTCTCGCTCAGATGGAATCGCATCATTATTTCTTGAAAATTTTGCTTCTGATTATTCTTGTTTTGATTGAATTTTAGGTAACACTGTTTTGGAAACTTCATCTGAGTACATTTTTTTGGCAAGATATTCAAGTATCTTTCTACACCTACCCCCTCTGGTTCTACCGTCACTGATACTAACCAATCGGTTTATGGCTTATTTTAAATACATGAATGAAAACTAAGTCTCACGTAGTTTTGCGGTGGCGCCCCACTACAATGCCATCACACGCACGTGGTGTCCTGCCGTTCCAACGGCCGATCGGCCCGGGAGTGACCGATGATGGCCGCCGGCAGTAGGATCAGGTAAGTTTCTGTGTATGTTTCATGGTATTCTTCATTTCTTTCCTAATGAAGTGTTTATTAGTGTTCCTATTTTTTCCTACAGTCCCACCCTCTAGTTGTTTTTATCACTTTATTTATTTTAGCTTTTCTGTGGAATTTTTTGAAGAAGAGGCTTTTACATGTATCTTATTCCAAAACAGTTCTGTTCCCACTCGCTTCGGGGTCGCTCAGTACATGTGAGTGGAGTCGGAAACATGCGGACTGTAGCAGAGAAATCAGTGATAAATCTCATCCAAGAACTCATTGTTGATGGGTGGGACGTCACCCAGCAGACGTCTGCAACCACAGAAAAAAAAATGAGAAAGAAACGTCGCATGTTTTTAATTCCACTTACAGTCGTTCCAAGAATTACTTGCCTCCGGCATCCACCGCCCGTCTGCTGAACCGCGCCGCGCCTCCTATGCATTATCATACGTGCTGCTACGTGGCTCAGTCGACGCGCAGTGTGGCGGGAAGCATGTATTTCTTGGAAGAACTATACATGTGTCTAAGCAACCCAGAAATGAGCGTGAGCAAAGAAAGCATCCCTTTAAAAAGGTCGCTCGAAAGCATGTAACAAATGCAGAATGATAAAAACAACTAGTGGACACGAAAATGTGAAAACTTCAAACGTTTACGAACACTTTATTGGAAAAGAAACAAAGACTCCCGTGGGAACATCACAGGAATTTGCCTGATCCAGTTGCTGATCGGCCCCTGGAAATCCGTTATCAAGACACCAGGCTTGATAGCGGGCGCAGCGGTGGAGCACCACCATAGCACTAATGGACTACAGTATGCTTGGACATGCATGACTCATGTCCTATAGGTTGAAAATTTTTCTGATATATGCCTGTTTATACGGTTGCGATGTTTATGTGCTTCAGACTTCTGCATTTTTCGAACCGGAATCAACTTTCGCAGTGAATTTAACTGACGGTGATGGCAAACCTCTCGCGCAGGGAATATCTTTCGGTTGGTTTTATGATATTGAGTCATGTACTCTGTGTGTAATAAGTATGAATGCAGGAATCATGACCTCGCAAATGCGGGATTTGTGGGCCACTTGTTCAACGCGCGCTGCATGCATTGAGGAGGTGAGATTCCTAAACCTCATATTTGTTCGGTACAGTGGATTGTGGTCAACCTTAACCATACATAATTTTTCACGAGGCAGTAGAACTTTTTCCCTTTGCAGGTGAACTTGTTGATCAGCGACTTCGAACTCCATCTCTTCTTTGTGATGGTTTTTGATATCGATGATATGCCAAGATGTGCATGTGTTCTAATATCTCAAAGTGGAGACAAAGTTGTTCTGCTCGAGAAACTACGTTCCGTGTAGGTTATCCTCGCGTGCTGGACCTGATCCTCACATTTTGCTTGAAAATTCCCGTATTTGTAACGATTTGGTGCAGATCGACAGCGCCGGTTGATACCATTGTAACGGATTGTTCTCCTGATTGGCCTGCTCTCCTTGATGCGTATTTTGGTAATGAGGCTTACACTGCCGACTTTCAGGTGGATATTTACATTTTTTCGTTTATTTCGAAGGGAAGTCTGTCTGCAGTAGCTCTCTCTCTCTCTCTCTCTCTCTCTCTCTCGTACTAATTGGAATTCTCTTTTCAGATAGCTGAGTGGCACCTTTTGTCTGAGTGGGCCACAAGGGTTGATGAAATGGTTTCAAATCGCGTGGATCGCTTCACCATTATTTGTGCCTTGCGTCGATGGACGCGGTGAGACGTGAAGTATTTTTTCTCTTCTCTACAGACAAAGAATTCGAAGATGACACATTTAGGGCCACTGACCCCACGTTGTTCGAAGGAATTGTGATCGACATGTTTGAAGCGTTTCGTGAGATGGATTTGAACGCGCTTGCACAACTTGTTGATGCGCAACTCACAGATCCTGACTTTGCAAAGCGGTTTGTTGCAGAAATGCATTTGCTCTTGTACCTTCTGAAGATTTTTTTCCTTGTAGGTGGACGCCCTTGAATAGAAATCCTCTGACCGACCACAGCAACCCAGTGTTGGAAATATCGTGCAGGTTTGCTCCTTGTGCGAGATGTTTGTGGGCATTCATTTCGCTTTGTCATTATATCTTTTAGAATGTTTCGGGAACGTTTCTTGAATTGCGAGTTGTGCGCACGATTAGATGAGTACGCTGGCCTTATCTGTGAACGAATAGCAGAATTCAACGCGTTAACGGTATGTTGTGTGAATTGTGTTCAGTCGGTCATCTTCGTTTTTTCTCATCTCTATCGCCCTGGTTTAATGTTCCCAAAGCGTGTTCTCTTGAAACACATTCTGCGAATCATGCGTTATAATTGCTAGTTACCATTTTTCCAATGTCAGAATGTTCATTCTGATTTTAAGAAGCTGCTTTTTAGTTTTCTGAGGTTTACACCACGACAGCAGTCGAACCTCCACGACAAGTTTCTCAAATGTATGAGGACATGTGAGTGCTCATTATAGCGTTGTCTTTGGTAACGGTGAGCGTGCCCCACTTGTTCATTTATCTTTTAGTGATCCTTCGCAGTTACTAGCTGATGGTACTGTTATGAGTTCTCCACAACACACCATGGAAGGAGTGTCTCCATCTCCTGAACCGTCCAAAATGAATACTGTTGTGGAATTCGATCACAAACGAATGAAGGTTGAGGAGGATGAGGTCCGTTTTAGAGTCTTCTCAAATTCTACCGAAAAATAATTTATTTTTTCTCCGAAGGAAATCAATTGTTCCCTTTTTCAGATCAACGAATATGTTGTTGTGGCTGAGGAAGAAGTCCTAGACGAAGTAGTTGAAGGACCTGAAGCTGAAGAGGTGATCGCTTTTGGTCGTTGTTCCTTTCTGATTGTGGACACGGTTATTGTAGCTGGTGGAGGAAGCAGTTTTAAATGGTGCCTTGGGAGAGATGGACGGAATTGACGACAGATTGGTTCTCGTTGATGCGAGTTCGTCTAGCTATGAAATTAATAATGAGGAAAACTCAGAAAATAGACGGAAAGCAAGGCTAAAACAAATGATGCAGGTGTGCGTTTCTTTGAGAGAGGAAAGTAAGAAGTGTAAACACCAAATTCATAGATGTTGCGAGAAAGAGTGGACTCTATGGCTGATGACGAGACTATGGAGCTTATGGAGAATGAATTGACTCATGTTGTAGAACAGTTGAAGGTTCCTGCACGTAATGATCAGGTAAGTCCAAAACGCAATTATACTTGTTTACGCAAACGTTGCTGTTGAAGTATGTTCAAAAAGAGGGCGAATGCTTGCGCCTGTCAGTTCTAGGATCCGAAGTTCTTACAGTACTTCACAGACAGCTAGCTCATTTTGAGTGTAGTGAAGCAATCCCCATCATTCGCTCCCTTCTCTTAGAATTACCTTGATCACTGAGGGAATTTCTTCACCTCGTTTAGCATTGGTTGCTAGATTTCTGCATGGGTCGAGATCGTGTTCTTCCTTGGGTCGAGAGTTTACCAGTTTGTTCTTTGCAATGTTAGCGAGTATGCTCTTGAACCAAACCATTGAAGTTCCTTGAATTCCTGCTGTTGCAATGCATATAGTTGAGGAATTTGTTGCAGAATCAAACACCTCGTCGACCAACAACATCGAAGTCAGTGCCACGAGTTTCGTCGTGATCCCTTCCCAGTTAGCCTTGATCTCTGTTCAGTTGTTATGTTCATAGTACATAGTTAGGAATAATGTAAATATTTGCAGTTATTTGATGTGTAATCTTGTTCGCCATAAAGATTCACACTTTACACAATGTTGAGTTTGAAGTGATGCGGTTGGAAGGTGTCCGCGTAAACGTTTACTTCTCTGTTTTAAATCAAAGTTATACTGTCTGTTTCATCAACCTTACCACTTGGCAGGCTTTCAAGATGAGGTATTTAAGTCTCGCCAGTTGTTATAGGCGAGACATGTTCTGACATGTTTCCGATTACCAGTACTGCTCAATTTCCATGATTGACGTGAGGCGAAATGCGCGTTGCTTAACTACACGCAAAACATTGAATTGCTCTAATTTTTGAAACAGTAAATATGTGATTTTGACCCAGAACAACTTTATAGCACTCATTATGTCTGTGGAGACCGTACCACGTGATCTGCGCAACCTTCGCGCTTGTTTGCTTTGCTCTTTGGTGAAATCTTTGGAACAGTTCGAAATGGATGGCTGTGAAAACTGCGATCGTGTTCTTCACATGAAAGGAGATACCGACAAAGTGTATGAATGCACCAGGTAGGATTTGCTTTCTCTCCTGGTTCCAGTGATCATTTTAGTAACACACTTAAGCACTAACTTTGATGGAATGATCGCGTCTATGATGCCTGAGGATTCTTGGGTGTGCAAGTGGCAGGTATCCATCAATAATTCGCCATCGTTCGCTTATTTATGGAACCGTTTCATTTCAGAAAATCAACCGAAAGTGTAAGGGAATCTACGCAATATCAGTTTCTGGATCTCTTCCCTCTGCGGTGATCTCCGAGTTGAAGACGGTTGGAATTAGATATAAACCTGGAATGCGGGATACTGCAAGCAAATAAACTGTACATACATTTCCATGCAGTTGGTTTCCTAATTACAGTGTTGAGCATAATGCTATCATTACGAATGAATGAGGAAACACATCGCATGTTGAGCTGTTTCCTAAATCTGTGAATTATTCTAGTCAAATGGAATGGATATAACAAATCTAAATAATGATGCAGTAGTTTAGGAGAGTAGAGAAGAATGTCAAAACATTATTAGAACAACTAGTCGGCGTTATGTTCAACGCACAATACACAAGAGAACAGCAGACTCCGCCCCAAATTGAGATAGTATTGCGAACTGCAGGATTAGACTGTTAAAAAGCCCCGTTTTTCCTTCACATTTTGTAGTTTTATAAGAGGCAAGAGGATCAGTCCCTGTTCTAGTGGCACACTGGTCCTAATGGAACAAGTGGTGCGTTCATCCGTTGACTGGATTCTTGGTGGTGTTGCCTAGCGTGGAAGTTTAATTAACAGATGTCAAGGACGATTTTGGTGGTGTAGTGCGTAAATAGATGAAATTAAAACACTTTCATGCCTCTGACGGCAACATTGAAGGCAGCACCCGCGGAAATCCTTGCGTTCGAGATTTTCCCGAACTTAGGGGTTTTCGGGGACGATGAACCATCCGCCGTGGGGTGTGCGTGCGTCCCGCCACGAAACCCTGTGAATGGTACGCATTGCACACGTCCGCTTGGCAGCGACAGCGATTCTTGTTTCTCTGCAGGTAGGTCATCATTCATTGTGTTCTTCTCACATTTGTGGTGTGCTCTTCCTATTTCACAACCCACACCTCAGCTCCTAGTCGAGGATTTCGGTTAGTGCTGCCTTTAAGTCGAAACGTCAGGTCGGTAATATACCGTATGTCCGTATAACAACCTGTGTGGCACATTTGAAGAATTCAATAAACTGCCACTGTCCCAGACATTTTGTGCAGTCTATGAGATTAAGGCGTTGAACCACTGGGTTGTTCCAATCGGATAACTAACATTTATTAAAAAATATTTGGGCAGTTAGTTGAGAACCATCTTCTCAAGAATCACGTCGGCTCCCAGCATGCATCGATCGAGGAAGAAAAAGCATATTTACGGAAAGCACCGAATTTGGCAATGCAAACAATCTATAAACACGTTTTCAATCAACCTAACATTCTACTGTTGACCAGAAAAGAAAAGGATAGGAATTATGCTTGGCACTTCTATAATATCTTTAGAACGTTATAAGTGTCTTTAGTTGAAGCCAAATATATACAAAATATCATTGTGACATCTTCTCAAGAATAGGTATTATTTGATCAAAGTTTGGTCTTCTGCCTGGGTCTTCGTTAAGACAGATGTTCATCAATCGGCTCATATTCCTGGCGATACCAGGGGGGATCTGCACCCGCAGGCCTTCGAGCGCTATCTGAAACGGCTCAAGTCTGGATGGCAGGCACCCGGATGCTCAGAGTAACGGACCTTCATTCCACATTCCATGGGTGGCAGGTCGGAGAACGGCACTTCTCTCGTGTTCAGCTCCCACAACATTATGCCAAAGCTCCACATGTCAGCTGCTCGAATGTTCAGATCTTCAGGATCTCGTTGCAGGGCTGGAATGAGGATCGAAACCTTGATTAGCAGGAGATCTTGGCGAAAGCAATGCAAACATGAGTCTCCTACCTTCCGGACTCATCCACGCGGGCGAGTACAACCTCCCTACTTCTTGGAAGGAGAACTTTGTGTCTGCCATCGAGAGCTTAGCGGTCAACTCCTCATCGACAACGACGTGCTTCGACGACAGGTAGAACCTGAACGTGCCCGGATGCATTACGAGCACATGTACAGCGAGCGCTTCAAGCACATGTTATTTCTCAGAAAAAAAAAACTGCAGCTCATATGCTTTGTGCAGCGCAAGTAGATTGTAGGCCCTCCTGTGAGTACCTGAGAATAGCAGGGTCGAGGCTGTGCAGATATGACATTCCTCGCGCTATGTCCACGGCGAAACGGATGGCTTGGCTGTGATCAATGACGACGGCTGAACAAAAGCACGTATTTCCAGCCAGCTCACCCAGCACCTCAGCCACTTACAGCTTTGTTCGTGAAGCACGTTGTAAAGGCTGCCAAAAGGCATGAACTGGCTGATGACGACCAGGTTGGGAGGCTGATTCGCAGCCGCAAGCACAGGGCAGATGTTCGTGTGGGCGAAGATTCTGGAAACGACACCGATTGAATGAATGAATGATTGCACTGTGCAGCACTTACAGGGGAGGGACTCACCTGAGCGCTGGGAACTCGGTCTGGAAGTCGCGAGAGATCCGCGGAGTGACTTCTTGCACAGCGAGTATGCGGGCCACAATGTCGTTGCCTTGCCATTTGCCGCGCCACAGCTCGCCCGTGTGGGATTCAGCGATCTGAACGGGGAGCTATGTAACTTCACCTCCTTTGAAAAGTTCTTTAGCTAATTGGAACAATTTTTTGTATGATGAAAAGTAATGAAGGTGGATTCAGAGAAGGCATGGTCAGTCGAGTCGACCTTCCTTGTTATCACAATATACAGTCACTATAGATATAAGACGCAGTCTCCAATTTTGCACTTATCGCGATAAAAACTCTCCATCACTAGATTTTATCAACTCGCAACAGGAAAGTACAGGCTCTTTGTCACCTATGAACGACAATTTATCCGATAAAATGGGTCTCCAATACCTGTAGGATCAGATATTCTATAGGGATCCATGCACATTCCCGGGACAGTTATAAACCTACTGCTTAACCAGATTGTGATAAGTGATAATGATAAACGATATGTGATGTGTTTAGCTATTGTTACTATTAGCTGGCATCGGTGACTGAGACGAGTCGCTTGAAGAAAGTATACCCATTTTTTCTGGAGAACTCGTCCACTTCAGAAAAGCGGGTAGATCATACCTTTCCTGGAAACGTTCGTGAATATCGTCATAGATTACAGGAGCCAGAGTCGTTACGGAACTATTAGGGACTTTAAGAAGTGTACCCAAATGCTAAGGGCAGTTCCTGCAAAAAGATTTCCGCTTCTGAGCTGAAGTGCAGCGCTACGCAGAAATTATTGTCATTGTACGATTTTTCCAAAACAATATCGCGTCGTCGTAGCAGCCACAACCACTCTGTTGTCACTGTCAACTACTGATTTGGCTTGCTGTTTAATATAAAAAGGAAAATCAAACCGATAATTTTTGCCTTTGAAATTTTTTTTCAGATGATGTATGTTGGCGCGTCGCTGCGTCATGGTACCAAGTCAAGGATTGAATGGGGATGGTCCACGCTATTCACTATTTCTCATGATCGATCCAAAATAGTGAGCATGTAGCCGAGCTTTTTACTTAGCACTCTTTGCACAGAAACAAACATTTCTGTGGATATTTTTTCCAAGATCAAAAAAAAAAAATGAAATGAAGACATTTCAGAACGCGACCCTGTCTCAAAAAATTCTGCCGAACCAATCAATCCTTTGATAGGATATTGCTAGCCAATATGAAGAGCAGCTCTGAAGAACAAATATGCATACCTTGGTGATGAGGTTGAGCGAAGAAACGTCAACGCCAGTGTATCTGGACAGCGTCGCATCCCGTGTACGAGACTTGGTGCCTTTCCAGGTCTGATCTTTGAAAGGTATTCGTTCGTTTGGATTCTGTCCGTTCTCTATGGCAATTTCTGAAACAGAACAGCATTTGAAAGAGAGGTGCCGTGTTTCAAGCAAGAAGGAACCAACCGGCGATAGCTTGTCGGCATGGGCCCTGGCACACATCCATAGGGGTCTGACCCCGCTTGTTGCACGCCCCTATCTGCGCTCCAGAGACGATTAGATCCTTGAAAACGAGTTTTACTTTACTTGACCAGTAGAAAAACCTATTTTTCCAGAACTTAGAGCTAACCTCGGCGATCTGCTCGTATCCCCAGTAGCACGCGTAGTGGAGCGGCGTCATTCCGTGCTCGTTCGTCGCATGAACGTCGGCTTTGCGAGCGAGCAGCTTCTGGAAACAATTGAAGTGTACACGCTTATGGGAACCAAAAAATTCAAAGTGATGGTCGTATGGGCTACGATGTTCACCGAAAAGCCTCCCATACATCGTCAAAATTTCAATCGGTTTCATCTGGAAAATGAACGGCACAACTTCTCAGAAGTCACCACTCCCCCCTATCATGCTGTGGTAATTGACTACCTCGACTCCCAATACGTACAATTCCGCTTGTTTCACTCGGCTGTGAAGTGCCTGCTCAGAAAATGACTAAACGCCAACTTCGAAAATTAAGATGTTCCATTCTCGAAACTGGTAATAGTAGGGAACTATCAAGTCTAGGGAACTCACTATTCTTCGTATTTTCAGAACTACTGATATTTAAGATCCATACACAAAGCACATATTTCTGAATGAACAACAAGAGCACTAACATCGTTCGAATGTTTCGAAATAAATACGGCTACAGAACAAAAGTGTATCTCATGCTCGTATAACTTTTAGATCTTTGTGAATTTGAGAGGGTCGCCATGCATCCACAGTTTCCAGTAAGATAGTGATGCAGGACGGAACAACAACCCTTTCAAGGACAACAAACTAGAAAAAGCTGCAGAAATATCCGAGAACACTTCGTGCGGCGCTGATAAGAGAAGGATTTAGCTAATTCTGAATCATACTGAAGCATAGAATAGTGTCAGTACTTGATAACATCCTTTCGTTTTTGAGAACTTCCAAAGGATCATAAACATTTTTGAGTTAATTGCCACTTTCGAATTTTTTAACATGAGGTCGTCATTTCTTCGGATCTAAACCAGGACCATAATTAATATAATTTTGCTGCAACTTGGTAATAAGTTATGTTTTGTGTACGGAGGACAAGAACTTCACAAATTTTTCCTTCAAAATTTCAAAACTTCAAGACAAATCCATGGAACAATCCGTTGAGAAAAAAAGAGTGCAAAATCAGTTGGAGATGAGCTGAGCTGCTCCACTTTCTCTTGATGAAAACAGCTGTTCCTTGGAAATTCAACACCCATTCAAAGACTGGTGACAGTTTGCATCAAGAAAAGCCAGGAAAACACCATATAATATCGTTAGGGGATTTTTTCGAATTCTCCACGTGAGAGGAGAAGGACGTTCAAGTAAACAAAAATGGTGAAACACCCCATTTTTGTCTCGAAGGAAGTGCCCACCGGCAATCTAGTTCCGGAGTTGCATTTTTGAGTCCTACTTTTCAAACCATGGCTATCACAAATACAGTGATCAGCTCCGTGAGAGCTTCGAGAAACCACGGATTTTGGAGCCCCAGCTCAATCATTTAGAAACAGTGACCTAGTTGAGCGGGCATGGCATAGTAGGATGGGTAGAAAAAAGTACAGACAGTCGTAGCTGCCTTTAGTACTACGTTCACAAAATTTCGATGGGCGCGAACAGTCAGTTCCAAAAGAATTTGCCGTTTCGTCAATGGGTCCCCCTTCAATTGCGGGTGCTACTGGTAACGGTGAAATGCTACAGGTTCTCTGCTATGCTTTCCGGATTTTTCCACGAAATTTTCTTGCCTTTTTAGAATCAGAGAGCGCCTTTATTAGAACAACTAAGTACGTTTCCTAATGCAATAGGCAAGAACTGAACTAAGCACAGGATCTCGTAATGTAGATATTTCCCGTTGATCTCATCTCTAGGAGCAAGTTTCTTGCCGAACTTCGATAGTCAGGATACGACAGCAGTAACCATGGAATGTTCGCAGTTGCATGAGAACATGTGGTGTTTGTTTTCGGACAAACACATATGTACAGGAGGTAGAGTAGAACTCGGCCTTCCTTTCTGTCGATGTAACCGAGGGAGGGTGAGCAATGCTACATGTTTCAAACGAATGGGTTGCACAACATGAAAGCAAAAATCTGGGTGAAAAGGGAGTTGGGGGGGGGGGCACCTGCTCGAGACAACAGAGATGCTTTTGGCATGTTGTACACGTTCTAACCTGCTAAGCACAGGGATTTCAGATGGAGTAGGCCTACGAAGGAAGCGCATATTCCTTTTGACAAGTACAACAAGTTATAACTTGTTACTCGTATTGATTTTTAGCTAGGAAGAATGTAAACAATGCTAAAATGCCTATTTTTAATTTTTCAAGTTTTTATTTGTTTTCTAACCTGATTTCACATTATTATTAGATTATCTACCTCTATTAGCCTGTTTAGGCGTACAAAATTGGCCTAGATAGCCATTACTACCATTTTTTGGAGGTGGCCCCCCCCCAACTCCCTTTTCACCACCAGCTTGAAAAGGTGAGAAATGTTATCAGGGGAAGTCTAAATGTAAGAAAGGGAGTATACAGAAAAGAAAGCGTCTTCGAACAAACTAGAAACTCACGACAACGATCGGTCTGTGGCCGTGAGCAGCGGCAAGGTGGAGGCTCGTGTCGTCGCCCATGTTGGTGGCGTTCACTCGGGCTCCTCTGGACAGCAACATCTCTGCGATCGAAACGTGACCTTCCTTGGCAGCCCAGTGGAGCAGCGAGAAGGCGTGATCATCGCTGCAATACAAAGCCTCCAGAATAAGAACACGAAGCTGTGAGGAGCAAACGCACCCGACGTTGAGGTCGTGCTCGTGGTCGTCGAGCCAGACTCGGACCTGGAAGGCGTTGCCCTCGCGCACCCAGCCGAACACATCCTCCATGATGATCGGCACATTCGGTTTGTGCTCATGGTAGTGAGTGGAGAGAGCCATGGCGAGTTCGCGGCCGATGGCGCCGCCAACCGATCCGCGCCTCTCTGAGAATCATGCATTGGTCACATCTGTTCGCAAGAACCTCATGTCACAATAACAGCGATTGTTATTTCGAAGCGGAGAGCATACAGGCAAGAAAACGGAGCTTAAAAAGTTTACAGTAGTTATAAATGATGCAAGGCATGGATCAGTGGCTTTTCAAACAAACCCGCTTTCTAGGTATGGCATAAAAATACGTTTCTTTCAGACTCACTCCTAACGAGTTGAATACACGCTCGCTGTTTAAACGGTCGCACCTAAGGTTACGAAAAGAACGACGAAAACTCGAGTCACCGACGACAAGCTGGGGACGGTCGAGGCGAAGCGATCAGCTGCCCGATGTTTACTGTTTCTCAGCTCAGAAGAATTTTTCTGTACGCAGAGAGAGATCACAACGCAAGAGCGTTGAACGCACGCATGTTTTATAAATTGCCCTTGATGTGACTGGCACTTTCGACAATAAAGCGTCAAATTTGGAGCTTCTAAAAAAATTGACTGATCGGAAAATTGGCGAAGTTGTAGGATACTATTACATTCTATGTCGAATGAAAATATTGATTCTGAGCCGAGTTATGTTACGAAGTTTTGAAAAATCAGGTGCTATACATACTTTCCTACGACATACAGACACGCAAGTAATAGGACGAAGCACAGGCAGTAATACATATTTCGAAAGTCGTATACGACAGAATAGAAGATGTTCAAAATGAGAGCCAGCAATACCTGTACATACATCTTCTGCATGGATTGATATCTATTAGGTGTGGCGCCAGTTAAGGTGACACTGCTCCAATAATTTCAACGTTTTCTGGGAAGTCCCATGAGGACTGGGTTCGATGAAACGCTAGCCATGCAAATCAACGACGGCTAGCGTGATTGGTTATTCCTTCGGCTACGTAACGTTGACAGACGCAGGGCGCAAAAATTGGTTTGCTAACCTGGTTTCGCTTGGTTTTGTGTTCATGAATCCTAGTCTAGGAAGAGTTAATGACCAACATGGAAAATCCTTCCTTATAGCATGGTGTGGTATCTCTCATTCTTTCAAGGATTATTATTATTATTTATTACATGGGTTAACCATGTAATATGGATATAAATAAATAATAATAATATAATAATATATAATAATATAATAATAATAATAATAATAATAATAATAATAATAATAATAATAATAATAATAATAATATAATAATAAACCATGGATTCCACAATTCACATCTGTATCTCTATATAAAAGTGAAAGTTTGTATGTATGTAAGTATGTGTGTGTATGTAATGAATAGAAATCGCGGGGAACGAACCGATCCGGACCAAATTTTGCACACGTGTTCATCATGGGCCGTCGGAGGTTATAGGCCACAATTTCCCCGGGAAATATTGATTGGTTTATCGATTATATCGATTTTATTGATTTTTCGCTAATTTTGCCCAGGGACCGGCAAAAACTTGCCTACTGGGGTTACTCAACACGCTGAACAAGAATATGACGACTATTTTAAGCGACAGTATCGATTTGTTGAATTTATCAGTTTTCGTCCACTTCCACTCGGGGTCGGGCAAGGACGTGCCTAACGGGGTTTTTCGATGTGCTGAGCGTGAATATGTTAACCATTTTGGTCGGTATTATCGATTTATTGATTTTATCGATTTTGTTCTTCTTTTGACGGGGACGGATGAGAACATGGCAGGAGTGTCTTCCAACATGTCTAACACGATTGTGAGGACTACTTTGGGCGAAATTATCGATTGACTGGTTCTAACGACTTTTCCACTCCCTAGCAGGTGAAAAAAGGGTTACCGAGATTATTTAACATTGTGACCACGAAAGGAGTAGTAAAATTCCCGAGAGGAGCCGGCTATGATGTCTAGTATGTGATAATTGTTGATTTATTTTCAAAGTTGTTACTTCCGAATTTCTTTGGTATCAATGGCTTAAATACGAACCGTTTCAGCCCTGGACTATGGAATATGAAGAAGATTTCTTATTCGTTTCCGTCACCGCCCCAGGTTCCAAAGACCTTCCCTAACTACAGAAAAGCTGGCTTTTGGAGCGCTTTTTTACACGATAAAATGGTGGCACTTTACGGTCTTAATGAGCATTCCAACCTCATATTAGCAAGAAGCCACGACAGGCGCAAATTCGTGAAGGAAAAAAAGAGCGAAACCAAAGAAGATTGTAAATGGATTGATACAGAACATGGTGAATAGTATGAGAATGAGTGGTTAGGAAGATAATTCATAATGAAAGAGTATGACAACAACATGACAACAGTAAGAATAATTCGAGGCGAAAATTCGGCAGCAATAGTAGTTTTCATGATCCCATCGAAATTGAAGGGAAAATCGAACATAGTCGGTTTTTGTCGGTGTGGCAGGTCAGTACAATTTGAAGAGCACAAAGAAGTACCAATAGAACGTTCTATATAAGGAAGCCATATTTGAGGTCCAGTTTAAAGCTAAAAACTGGATAACTGTGAGAAATTGAGTGATCATTCCCGTAAGCTCTCATTCTTTCTTCGTCGTTCGATTTGTTCGCTACTCAATAATGTGTAGTAATGTTCGTAGTGTCGGTTGAATCTTACAAGATTTCGTTCTTTATGTCTACATAGTATCTTATTGAATAAACACCAGTTTTTTCCAGGGATTCATTTGCAGGCGCAAAGGTTAATTTTAGTCACTCTTGACTAATTCCCAAACTCATCTGTGCTTTTACTCTTGAACGATGGGCCCAACGTCATTTGGGAACTCTCGTGGAATTGTCCGCCTTCGTGGTCAATCACTAACAAATGGATACATACGGAGAGCTCATGAATGGCTGAAATCGTCGCAAGCGTCATCGCGGTTCTATTCCGGGAAAGAAATGTGGAATGCATGAATACGGTGTGTATAACGAGCATTGCAGTGGAATCAATCGTGCATCTCGCTGGGAGCTGGATAATCAGGCAGAACCTGGACAGATCACCGTACGAGGAAACAGGCTCGCATGGGTGGCCTGCTTTATAATGGACAGTAGCTACAAAGAAGTATATAGAGAAGACTATGAGAACGGATGAACACATTGCATACTTAGCAAGAGAGCTTTCATAAAGGTGAGGATTGGGTGCCAAACCAGCATAAATATGAGTAAAATAGATACTCATTTATCCAAGATAGAAGAGTTCACTTCCTTGTCAGATTCCCTCAAATGACGAACGTGAATACATCGGGTATTTCTAGACCACGAGCAGATGTTGATCCGGTGCAGCGAAACTTCACGGACAATGAAAAGCCCCAAAAATTTTGCTTGTGCAGTGCACCATTTCAATTGAAAATTCTTTAAAATATGGTGAAGGCATAAGTCACTGTACATTTCCTTTTTCGCATTTCTCCATCGTCAACCCAAGCTTTGACCTGTTTTTTTTTTCGCAGAACAGGGAGTGGCTCAAAGGGGTTTTTGATTGGACACCAAGCTTTACAAGTGGCGATCGCCATGAAGTGGTTGTCCCTGAAACACACTTTCGAAAAATGTGAATTGTTATCAAAATTTTCCTGCAAAATCCACAACTTCAAAAAATTCTACTTGTTAGGCAAGCTCGAAGAGTGCTCTTTACAACGGTACCCACGGTTTTCATTAGGCACGAACAATAAGAAATATGTCAGGGAAAAACTACGGCTGCTTCATACTCCCGTGCTAACCAATACTTACCCAACTCGCTTTCGGCAGATTTTTCCTGTGGGGATTTGAGCAGAAATCAGTCGGGGATGTGAAAAAATGAACTAAAATCTAAGTTTAAAACCCTAAAAAAATAGGTGCTGACGTCCATACTTAGGCTTGCATATGAACCAAGTGTGGCTAAGGGCAGGAAAAAAGTAGGACTTGGTCTTTTCGCCCAGGTAATGCAGCGACCCTTCTCCGCCTTTATAATCAGCGATCAAAAGTTGATTTTGAGTGATCATCTCGTAGTCGTCATGATTAAGACAGCACGACGCCTGATTCAGCCTAAAACCGTCGTCAAAAACTGGTTTTTCAGCTGTGTTACTCGGGCTACTGCGGGCTGAATCAGTGATCACGGTGATAACAAAAACTTTCCCTGAGAGTTGCGTTGAAATTTCTTGTAACTGCTGCAACTTTCTACACCTAATCAGAAAATAGTTCAGAGCCAGAACTATGTGGCAAATAGGATTGAATTCAAAAAAAAAAAAAAAAACATGCACATACAGCAGATATATAAGCGATCAAACTTCGGACAATACATAACTCATGCCTCCCCCCATAAGATTTTAAAACAGAAAGTTAAAAAAAACCTATACAACAAATAGTAAAGGCGCCCTAAGCCTTCATGAAAGCCACAACGCCGATGGGGTTACACGAAAGGATTTAAAGAATTTTTGCAGCAAAAACAAAGGAAATCGCAGAACAACATAAGAAAGCAGAAGGCAAAATAGCAAGGGACGCTCTGAAAGCACCGCGAATTGCAACTCTCCCTCCCACTGGCCATGAAAACGAGGAAGAATGCGCATGGATTCGCAACACCGAACGCCAGGAGTCACTTCTTCAATCTGATATATCGAGGATGAAACCGGAATTTTTCACTAAAATCGAAATTTTATAAAAAATCCACAGAATCTGGGGAAATTAGTCACCAAAATTTATGCGAGGAGAAATTCAGAAGTGGACAGTGAGTTGTGGCTGAGCAGGCTGCCGTTGGAGCGGTGGCAAATTCGGAAAGGACAAAGAAGCGGCTGCGAGTGCGGCGTCGGCGCTGCCGCCAGTGAGTAACGGCCATTACGAGGCAGCTGTTGCGATGAAATCGATACGGCGGATCGATCGCGGAACTCCCACTGACTCACTTCGCTCCGGTTCAGCCCGGATGCGAGGTCGATCCGGGGGAATCTTCGTCCTGGGGACGGAAGAACGGCGGGAACACTACACAAACAAGAGAAAACCGCCGATCGCTGCGTGCAGAGCGCCATGCGCCTGTTCGATAAGGCAGTGATGGATCGATAAGCGTATTTGCACACGGGGGTGGTGGGAACAAGAAGGAACGACGGGGTCGAGCAGGCTGTCGGCGCGACGTCTGCTGGCCGCCAGGTCAGCGACGCCGGGTGGTCCCTCGCGCGGTGGTCCCTCGCAAGCCGGAGGAAGCGGCTGCCTGGGGACCAGCAAATGTTGCTGGCATCTCAAACCTCGCCAGGAAAGGGTGGTTGGAGCGAACGAGTCCGGTCCGCAGCACGCTTTCACCAGTAGTCTCCAAGTCATAGTGGTCGGGTTTGTTTATGAATCCGCCTAACATTAAACCAGCTGGCAATCCCTTCACGTCAAGTGTGGGTCATGATGAGGCGTGAAAGAACGGGTTATACCTCTGTGACTGGGTTATTCAAACAATGGGCCAATAACAGAATCATGGTCCGCCCCACTACGTCTCATAATGACCCACACCCCTTCATGTCGGTGAAATTCATCCCTTTCCAGTGAAGTGAGTGTAGATGCAGAACCACTGGTTCACTCGACGCTTCGTTCTGCTCATCGGACTCCTAATTGTAGCCACATAAGTCATGCCTATTGTAATGGGACAGTAATCAACCCCTTTTATTCCGTGTGCAACGCGAACGTTTTTTTTAGAAAAGGCAGTACTTACAGAAACTCTGCAGCGTGTTCAGCTGAGCCGCTGTCCTCACAAATTCATGACGTAGTCACTTGTATTCCTCACTATCTGGCATGCTAAGTTCACCTGATTGCTTGTTTTTCCAGCGCTACATCTTAAGAAATTTCAGCTAATCCAATGCTCGTTATCCGTGCATTCAACAATTTTTAAGTGCATTCAAATACCATTAAAGGAAGGCAGGGCTTTTGACCACTCTCGTGACGGGGTATTTCGGGCTTGGTGCATATGAAGTAGGATTCTCACGATAAACAATGCCAGGACATGGGCTGTGACTGCGCAATGATTCCTGCAAACGTCTGTACACCCTTGTCCTGAAGGAGTCGAATGCCAATAAAAGATTTTCAAGTGGCCAAGGAGGGGAAGTAGTGGGGG
>JARK01001353.1:1111193-1131263 GCA_000688135.1 Ancylostoma ceylanicum | reverse complement strand
GGGGGGTGGGAGGGACTAGAGCTAGGGAGAGGAAGTCGGCATGTGTGAAGATACATGAATCATCTAGACAACATTATTCCGCAGAATCTCTCTGCAACAAACATTCGGGATAAAAGAAATGTCGCAATCTGTCATTCCCACACGAAGAGAGCTATTTAGAGGAGACATAATTACTCAAGTAATACGTCCTCTTACTGCTTGTAGGTATAGTATTTATTTATTTAATTTACTTAATTATTTATTTATTTAATACGCTCAAAAGGCGCACCAAACAACTAAAACAACTAAACTAAACGAGAAAGTACTGCGTCGTACCGTACGAAGAAAAAAATAGTGGAAGAGGCGCATCTATAGGTAGGACAGCGGGGATCAAGCATTAAGATTTTGACGTTATAATAAATAAAGAATCATTAGCTGAAGACAACGCAGATGTGGTACTTCTAGAAGGCCGAGGCTATGGAAATAAAATATAATCCATGCTAAGAGAAGTGTAAAGGAGAGTGGAACTAATGTCAGGCCCCACATCAACCAGCAAGATGCTCTCGTCCATTAATAGAGTCATAGGAGCCACACCGAAAGTTCGGCAAGCGGGTGTACTGGTTAACCCCGCTCAGCCGGTGGAGTAATCCACGCGCTGCTGAGAAACCCTCCTGTTTCTACGTTGGTTTCTTCCTCGCTTCCCGAAGTTATGGACTTATTTTTATGTAATGTTCTCTACAGTAAAAGTGGTATGTGAAACTAGTGTTAATCACTGAACTCGCTGAAAAAATATTCCCAAGAAATTTTGGTAAGAAGATAATTTCCTTAAGAGTAAATGTTACATGGATTACTGCTAGCAGACTCCCATCGATACTCAACCATGACTCTCTTGTCGTATGCGCATCAAAGTCTCTCAGCCAAGGGTACACAAGTCACGAACTTTGCAGAGGGAAAGGCCTGAAATGTTATGCATCCGAGGAGATCGAGAAGAAATTAGCCTGGTTTTTGCGTAAAAACGGATCACTTGTCCCAGCGAAAAATTCAAGAATTGCAGTATGTATAGGTAACTCCAAACATCCTATTGGATACGGACTAGTGCCGCGGTGCACCAGCGCTGGACAGGGAGTATCAGAGATCATGATCAACGCATTATCGGTCAGGGAGTGCAGCAGGCAGCAAGAGTGCTACGCCGCGCCGCGGCACTGGTCCGTATCCAACTGGTCATTGGGAGTTCCCTATAATCAAGTACGAAGAACGGTACGAAAACCCCTATCCATTTCTGTAAATCAGGAACAGCATATACATGTTGTCCACGTTCCAGGTTGAGTGTCTAGACAAGCATGAACTATTATCAAAATGTTGGTGGTACCAAATGGTAGCAGGTGTTTTCAATTCCATATCAGTTGTGCGGGATGTATATATTAGTTGGATATGCATTCTCAACCACAGAATGACTAGGCCTTTGACTTCGAACAAGAGTTAGTCACAAGCGGAAGATTCCTGCGCTTCCGTTGAAGGATATTTCTTTAAAATCACAGTTGGACTTCTTCGACGCTAGGATAGTCAATGGAGTTGTTGCAAAACTTCCCATACAGAATTTTTTTTAACGATTCTCGAATTATTTGCAAGTGGATGCCGGTTGTTTTAATTGCAGCATTTTTCGCACCATTCTCCGACTTTTGCTCTATTTTCCCCTGATTTTTCTCATATCGACTGGCGAAGACCAATATTTTTACTTGCAAAAATAACAAGGTTTCAAAGACGAAAAAGTGATTGCAAGGAGTGGCGTCATCAGTGCTACTTTCTGATTTGCCGGAGTAGATCACAGAAACCTTTAGAAGTAAACGAGATGCGAAGAGGAAAGGACAGCGTGAGCTAACGGAACAGGCGTCCGAGGGTGTAAAGTCGAAAGACGTGCATCCCGATAATACAATGCGGGGGTGGACAGCTGGGATGCAGGCATTTTCCCGGGGCAGTACCACCGCTGGGCACACCACTGCACGACAAGAAGCTACATAAACTTTATGCCAGGGCTACAGCCGGAAAATGCGGTCGATGAGATCAGCGGCAGGCCTGGAGAGCAGGTGGTCGAGGTTCGTGCGGTCGTGCCAGATCTCGTCGATCAGGGCGATGATCTCGTGGGCTCGGGACGGCCACGAGAAAGAAGTGCAGTGGATGCTGAGCCAGTGCGTGTAGATCGGAAGGAGGGGCGGCGCGAACGAGAGAGCGGCTGTCGACGAGCCTAAAAGGTCGTGCTTCAGAGCCCGTATACCAGATGCAGAGGAATAGTTTGCCCCAACTCACCCATCTTGCACAGGAGGATGCATATCGAAAGGCGAAATTCCTCGGAGTTCATTTCAAGGTGCTTCGGCAGGACATGCTGCACCTGCAAGACCCTCATGATCGCTGCGATTTGAACTCTTTTCTGGTAATGAGAATGCCGTGCACTGAGTTTCGAATTTGAGAAAGTCAGCTGACGCACCACACCGTTATTCTGAGAAAATTGAGCCATTTTGCGCTTTTAGCTAGCTGCGGTTCAAGCTCGAAATGTACCGCGACTGCTTTTCACTAGATAATGTTACCATTCAGCGTAAAAGCCACTGAGGTTCCTCAAAAAATTTTTGACGTCCCCAACAGGTTATATTGGTGTGGCAACTAAGTTCTTGGGCTTGCTTTTACAAATTTCATTGTTTCTTGACACGTTGACTTTCGCAATATTTCAGAATCCGATAACAGCAGACGTCGCCGCGGATGGTCCTTCAAATCCAGAGTTTTTTTAGGGCTAGAGAATCCTAGGCTGCGTCTATTTTTTCAGTGCGATTGCTACCTGGCACTAGGTCTTTGGAACTTTGCAGGAGTTTTTTCTTGTAATCTAACTGCACCGATCCTTCCTTTAAGCAAAGAGCAACGGATTGCGTTGTTACATAAGTTTCCACTGTGTTGCGTAGGAATTTTTGAACGCTTGTAATAAGTGATTACCGGTTACATTTCGCACACGTTCATATACCATTTCAAAGCGGATGATCTCTCGAACATTCCAGAATGTGAAGCTTATTTTTTCACCTTGTTTTTGAAGTGTAACTGATTTCGGAATGAACCCTTCAAAAAGGTAAATTCGTAAACCGCACTTGCACAAATACTAATTTTATCCCAACGCTGCAGAAGACAAACCAAATTTGGGCGGAGTAATCTCAAGGCCAGCCTTACTCTCTATAATACCTTCTCTCCTCACATTACTCTCGGGCGATCTCAGGCACAGGCATCAAACTTGGCAACCCGAAATTTCGATTATGCCATTTTTCGCTCAGAGGTTAGGACGAATCGAAATGAGATTTCTTTCACAGTAACTGGAGACATCAACCGTTTGCAAACATCAATTGGTAGAATTTCATGGCAAGTTCTAAGCGTTCTGTGAAAATTACACCATTTTCACCATTTTGCCACACTGCGATGGGCTCTTGATTTTGATTGTCGAACTCTTTGCAAAGGCGAATAGCACGCAGAGGATTTGCCAAATTCAGTCACCTCCACCTCTACCCGGCTCTCGACTTTTCCTCGTAGTTCATCGAGCTCTAAAGCAGCAGAGTCGAACTCCTGCTGTAAAAATGGCAGAAGTCCAGCGACCATTGCAGCGCAGATGTACTTCGACAGATACTCGTTGTTGTTTGATTTTTAATACAACTTTGTTGAAAATTTCAAAACAGCGGAAACTTACGTAACAACCTAATATTTGGTGTAGCGGCTAGACTTCTTGAAGAAGCCGTCGATTAAAAAAGGCAAGTGGTGGCATTCTGAGCTCGAGCATTTAGAAGGTTCCATTGATAGCCCCACTCCTTTTGCATAGGGGAACATCTTCTTTTCTCAAGGAAAAAACTTTATGGGGAGCTTTCCGGTGTGAAGCGAGAGCAACAGGAACGAAGTCAAATCATGATTCCACGGCAGATGACAGTAGCAAGAAAGCTGAAACGCTGGCAAAGCTGGAAGGCCGTGGAGGTTGTTCTAGAATTGCCATTCAAACGGATATTACTCTAACTGAATGACACCTGTCCTGTTCGTTAAATCGTGATTAGAAACGCGATGGCTTGTAGAACTTGCAAGAATAATTTTTAGCTGTTGCATCTCACCAAGCCCATGGAAATAGTTGCCATACTATTAATGTGTAAAACTGAGGATGCGCGCTGATTACACGCCTTTATAGACCCGCTACTGAGCAAATATTTTAAAGTATTTCATGAATGAGCAAATCATGGCGCATCTACACACAAATGACTTGTTGAGATATCTCCAATTTTCGATTTTTGAAGAAATTTCAGATATAGTCGACCACATTCATGGATTTTCAATTCGTGAGTTATGCGGCTTCAAACAGAAACAGCAGTGGAACTGCAGAACATTTTATGTTGGACATCAAGAGAATAAATACTTTGTCATTAGAGAAAACTCGTGCAAAAATCGGGGAATTGAAAATTTACTGAGCGTGGGTAACTAAACCGAAATTTCGGGAGTCGATCAAACTTTCGATCGCCCTCATCTCCGAACGTAGGTTGGGAGGTCGTCCATCTAGTCGCCATGTAGCCTAGACGTGGTAGTATTAGGCGATCACTTACCCTTGACAAAGAAGCTTTCCTTGACAGAGAGAAAGCTTGAAAACTGCGTCGAGGTCGGAATTTGGCCAAGCTGCCATTTTACCTCGCGGAGCAGCGAATTCATTTAAGGTGACACTCGTTCTCTGCCCGAAAGATAGCGAAGGTTCACTGATACTAAAGGTGATACAGTTTAGACTGAGGTGTTGTACCATCGTTTTTAAAATAGTTTTTATTTGAGTCACAAACGCGCATTTGTAGTCAGACAGCACACGGAGTGGCGTTGCGAAACGAAAGCAGGAGCTAGGGTCTTCTTCACTTCGTTGACTCGGACGGTACACACAGTACTAACCAAAAAGAAGTCAACTTCTAAACATTTGCTCATATCTTCTTTCTGAATGAAGGTTGAAATGCCTAATTTTGGGAGATAATGCAGATACTCGTTGCTGATAAATCGAGCTACTAATATCCTTACTGCGCTCGTAAATTTTTGTAATAAAAATTTTCTACTCAGAAAAGTCAAAGTCAAGAATTTCGTACTATTAGGTTGTAGGGAAAGTTCTCGCGGTTTTTGAAAATTTGCTTTTTTTATCCCCACGCTGCCTTGCAGCGACCTATCTTTTGCATATATAAGGAGGTCAGGTATATGCAAGTTTATTAGTATCATTCACTGCAAACTCCTGCATAAGCCCTGCCAAGAAGATAAATTTTCCGAAACAGTACATTTGCAGCCTTTTAGTATACGGCTTCGAATCTGGTGAATTAGCAGCCGTATCCAGTCGCCGTTTTAACGCTGTATTTGGGGAAGGTGCAGTGACCGAAAGACATGCGCAGGATTGGCCTAGGCGCTTTCGTGCTGGCGACTTCAGCCTCAACGTTTCCTCATGGTCGGGACGCGGATCCGGAGTCGACAGCAGTCGATAACCGCAGCTGGTAGATTCAGATCCAAAGGAAACCATGTGTGGAAGGACACAAGTCTTGCATGTTCCTTTTACCACCATCGGCTATCATCTGCGCCAGTTGGGAGAGGTATAAAAGTTACCATAGTGTGTGGCGGTGATTTGACGGAATGCGATCTCTCGCGAGTGCCGAGGTGCCTACTGAATTGCCCTCGTACAAACGCATAAAAAAACTGGATGAAGCCCATCTTCACAGCAGATGAGAAGTGTTGTCTGTACGTCAACAATAAGTGCAATCCACCTTGGGCTGACAAGAATGAGCAGCATGAGCCGCAACCAAAGGCGGGTCTTCACCCTCTGGAGGTTATGATCAGTACTTGGTGTGACTGTAAATGCATCATACAGTGCTAGGTACCGCCGCGCTACATTGCGCTTACGGTAGACCTGTACTGTCAGCGGCTGCATAGAATGGCCGCAAAAATCGCAGGAGAGGGTCCGAATTACGGCACGATCCAATTCCTGCACGACCCTGCTCGCCGACTCTTTATAAGAGTGGCCCGCCAGAAGCTACTCGACTTTGGATGGGAAGTGCTGACTTCAGCACTGTACAGGCCTGATCTTCTGCCAAGAGATTAGCAACTTTTCCTGACTCTCTGTAACGCTTTGCAAGGGAAAACGTGCGATGATGAAGATGACTTGGATTGCTGGTTGAGCAAGTTTTTCGAGTCAATGCCAGTACAGTTCTTTGCCGAGGGCATCAAAACGCTTCCCGAAAGTAGGCAAAGATTGGTAGTACACGATGGTAATTTACTCATTTCTTAATGTGTTTTTCTTTTTTTAGAAAGTCAATAAAAACTGATGTTTCAAAACCGCGAGAACTTTCCCTTCAACCTATATACTTACTTTTAACAAATGTGCAACATCCATTCGTGGAACTCATGGAACTTTTACTGAAATAGAACTTTTGGCAGCAGTGCCGCAGGTGCCGTAGGTGCGATCTAGAATGGTTAAAACTACCGAAGGAGGTGAATTTCAAGGTGATGTTAACTGAGCTTCGGATATATCAGGATTCTGTCTCAACTCAGTGGAATTTCGTTGAATATGAATCTATTTGCTGCGAAAAATTCGATTTTAGTGAAAACTCCACTAGTGGATGTCGCACAGTAGTTGAATGTAAGCAGTGCGAAATCCAGGATTTCGACTTTTTGAGTGAAAAAAAAATTATTATAAAAATTTGCCTGCGCAGTAGGAATACTAATGGCTTTCATTATTAACAATAAGTAGCTGCATTGTCTCCCAAAATTATAAGTTTGAAGGTTCACTTTGAAAGAAGTAATAAACAAAAATTCAAAAGGTGATTTCTTTTTGGCCAGTCTGTACTTCAAGAAAAGAAAACCCTTAGAAGTAAGCATTAAAAAACAATCGTAGAGAAAGTCCAAGCAAAGACGTCAAGTGTTTGAACATAATAGAAATAGGAAATTGAATAGAATATAGTTGCGACGAAACTTTCCATCAGCATTATGAAAGGATTCTGACAAATTTGCGGACCATCCTTGGGGACGGCAACCCTCTGTGTCTATCTATATCCTCACTTTACCCGCTTACATTTTAGTAGTCCTTGTTTTTTTTTTAAATCTAGAGATGATGTTTCTATAATTGGTCTCCTCTTTCTTTCGTTGTCTTCATGCCATCAACCTTCACAATCCTTGTAATCAGCTGTGGATGATTCGCTTACGTCGTAAGTGGACGAGGAGGGGAGTGTAACGATCGGCTTTCATAGACTTTCATTCTACATCTGTTCGGTTGGAACATCGAGACCTATCTACTAACAGCTTCAGTCCATCAATAAGAAAATGCCAAAATGCAACGCGTTACGAACGTTAAATACTGGGAGTTGTACATGAGTCACAGGCTAGAGCGCCAGCGGCTGCCGCCAACAGAACTGCAGCAGGCTGACTCACACTAAAGAGAAGTTTATCTGTAGCTGTAGGCCTCCGAAGACACGTTTCATTACGATTCTGCCACCAAAATTGTTACGATGGGGATTAACACTGGTCATTTAGCTGGTCCACGCAGTTCGTGGGACAAATTTCAGGATGCAAACATGCTGAGCTACGATTCATGAAACGCTAACCCCGCAAAGCAACGATGGATAGCATGGCTGGTAATATTACAGATAATGCGATGTAAGGAGACGTTGTCAAGGTTGGTTTGCTAGCCTGGTCTTGCTTGGTTATGCGTTTTTCGCTCTTCTTCTTGTACCTTTAACCAAACGAGTAAGATGAAGAAGACCCACGTGTTTTCTCATTCTTGCGTCCGCCGTGGAAATGGCAAGCGCTAGGAAGTGAGGATACTTCTCGATGAGGAGCTCCCTCCGTTCCTCGCGGGTGGTGAACGCGAGGAGCACGGACTGGCTCACCGCGAACATCGCGGCCACGAACAAGTCGTCCACAGAATAGTTGATCTCTAGCTCAATGTGGTTGCCTTTGCTTTGGTCTTCGTCTAGAACGACCAGAATCAGGGGTAGCACAACAAGATGAAATCTCTGGTAGCCAGTGGCGGACGCGTGGGGGGGGAGGGAGAGCCGAGTTTTCAAATTTACTTTATAATCTTTTTAATGAGGGCTATCAATTACTCAACATTATAAGTAATGTTTTTACAATTACTATTCTCCATCTTTGTCCTCAAGTTGGCGTAACTTTTCCCCCACGCCGCCCTCCCACCGACTTTCTGTGTCCGCCACTGCTAGTAACCAACCTCTGGACCTGCAGCTTTCAGTGGTTGCGAATGCTGGCATCACACATCGCGGTCCACGTTCTCTCTGCACTGCTGGAATTCCCGGATATTTAGAAAACACAGATGCTGCCCAATTCCTACGAGATGACACCTTTTGAGTTCATTTTCAGTCTGAAACACTTCGCTAAACGGCACGACGGGCACCAATTCCGCCGCGCTTTGTCGATGATGCAGTCGTTATGTCCTGCTGAAGTTCTAGAAGTAATGTGAAACAGCAATATGTGGAAACGCGAGTAGTTGCCCTACAAATGCATGTGTAGGTGATGTTCTTCCGCACGCTTCTCTTGAAGAAGCAGCTGCAGCCGTCACACGTCCACTGTCCATAGTGTCTGCCATAGGAACGGTCGCCACACACCTGACACGGAATTGTAGCAACTGAGTTTCGCCCTGGAACGATGCCTTCTCTGCTGTATGTACATATAAGGAGAAGATGAGGAGTGGTGAAGGTGACAGTGCGGGGGATAGATAGCAATCGAAGAAAGAAGCTCATGGTTTATAAAATATTGACACGTTGATCAAGTTTCTCGTCTGATGAATTCTCTCAGCTTTACCTCTCAGTAACCTGAGGAGAGCCCCTAAAACTCAGAGTACCTGTGGCTCTGACTCAGATAAGATCCAAATTTTTCTCCCAGAAGATCGCTGCTGCATTCAACTTATTGCGTTTGATCAACGTTAAGCGATGACATTTAATAAGTTTGAAGGAGTAGTCCCTTACATCTCTTACCTAGAAATTACCCATGATTGTCCAAAAAATAATGGCCGCAACCATGTAGTGAAAAATTACTAACTTATATCTCCTCCAATTTCGAGGCGAGACAGGCGAACTTTAACTCTCTCTAACAGTCGCCTGCACCAATGTACAGGTGGGAGGCCATAAGCTATTGTACAACGTTTGCTCTTTTATTTCTGCGCTATGAACCTATGCCTAATTCCCCTCTTTTCTCTATCGAACAGAGAAAGGTTCGGAGTAACTTCTAGTTGAAATCCGGTTTTTTGAGAGGGTTTTGCTTTCAAGCAACTGTCCTCGAAACAAATTTTTGAAAGAAATGAGATAATGTAACATTTTTTCCTGTAAAATCCACCAAATCATTGAGAAGCGGTTTACTCCAAAGGTGCCCGAGGCTTCCAATGAAAGCGGGTCATGAGAAATATAGGAGCGAAGAACTACGGCTACTCCATGCTCCCACTCATGGGCGATTTGCGCCAAATTTGCTTTCGAGAATTTTTTTCACTGATAAACAGAGTTCACTCATAGGGTTGACATGATCTGAAAACTATGTAGGGTAAAAATGCTACAAAATGGTTACGCAGTTCCATCAATGGGCTCGGATATAGTCTAACTGTGCTCTTCGAAACCAATGGCTTGGATTTCTCATCCAGGCAACTTTCAGAACAGCCTCGTTCCATTTTCATATCAAAAGCAAAACCGAGTGGATTTTGCACATACATCTCGTCTTCGTTGCCGGGAACTCGAGACGAGTTTTTATTCCACCTAAAACCGTTGTGAGAAACTGTTTTCGTAGCTGTTTTGCTCGAAAATGAATCTGTGCACTAGACGGTAGCGAAAATCTGCACTTAAACTTTTCGAGAAATTCTTTCCATTATCTCGCCATTATCCAAGGTGTGTTTGGGATCAGGAAATAGAGCAAAAAAAGCTCTATTGGGGGACCAAGTATCCACCAAAGCGCCCTCAATGGATTCCTTGGACCAGGTGGATTGGAGCAGATGAAGGGTCGTTAGAAGGAAGGCAACTAAGCGGCGATTTTTGGCAGGAGCAACCATAATTTTGAAGTCCTTGAAAGTGTAGCCCGAGTCCTGCGTAGCCCCTCTCGCACTAATGACGGAACGCCCTAGGGCAGAGGTGAGTTTAGAAAACTGCATACACAGGCGTTCAGAAAAAAGCAGCAGAAAATCTCAAAATTTATAGTCACGAGAAGACTTTCTCTCAAGGGAGCTAATGTTGTGCAGAAAGTGTTTCGTTTTCAGTTTAACGGTTTACGTTTTACGCCCATTTTTGGATTTCCGTTTTCCGTTGCACAGGATTTGAAGTTCTGCTTCCACGCGCTTCTAGTTGCCAAATTGGGATCGGACCAAAAGTGGATAGCGCTTCCTTTATCGTCACGTATTTTCTTGGCGTATCTGGATATTTACCCAGCTCCGTTCCCTTCCGTGTCAGCACTGACGACCAAAAATAGAGCAGCAATTAGGAAGGAAAAAGAACTCAGGTAGCACAGAAGTACCTTTGGGGGAAATACAAGATCTCAGGGAAGATGAGAAAGGAGAAGTGTGGCAAATGGACAATTTTAAAAGTAAAGGAATGTTATCAATTGAAAAGTGGTGAATGCCTAGTGAAAATGAATAATAGAGAGAAAAGAGACCATTGCAACAGTTGTTATTCAAAAGAATCACAAATTTGGGTTACGCTACAACGCCTCTGGTAACGGTGAGATAGCGCATAGATACCGCATCTCAGCTGTTATATTTTGAGAATCCCTCAGGCTTCAGCAACGCAACTTCCTAGAATTACTGGGACTATGGCTGTGTAGTTCCAGTAGATCTACGAAAGCTGCATCGCATGACTTCTTGTATATTGAAAATCTTCGTAGATTCTGCTTCTAATTTGCTAGATATCTGCCTTGAAAGCTCATTCGCTCATCCATTCAGGTTTGCACTACTGTTCATGGCTTGTCCTGGCAACGGTCTCAGAGATGACTTGAAAATCCAATAAGGCACTGTGGAGTCGCGAGTATCTTTGAGAAAACAACAACGGCACCCCGTACTCCACATTGTCCACCCGTAGTTACTACAAATTAAGTACAGTAAATAAGTAATCAAACCGCATTTAGAAACAAATGTTCTAAAAATCACCCACCCATGCCTGACGCACGAAGTTTGCTTGGCACCGCTGCCAATTATGACACTGACATTATATACCTTGTCATGTAACCTAAGAAGGCGCCAATTTTCCTGTGGAGGTGCGCTGATTTTCGTCGTCCGATTAGAAAGCAGAGCAAACAATCGCTGCTCTTACTTATATACAGTAGCGAGCAAAAAGGTTGCAACTTTTGGTTTTTCGCTTATACCTTCATTCAATGTAGAGCTTAGAGGCTCAAATATTTATGGATATGGTAGGATCCTATAGGAGTAGGAATGAGCAGCATCTTCTCACTTTGTTGACTTGTTTTCTCAAGGAAAAATTCATATTCAGCGTTCCGAATTTGTAAATTGTGATATCCACAATGTCTCACAGAGAAAAGCCTTCTGGACGAATCTGAACAAAAATCAATTTCTTTCCGCGACAGAGTAAAAGGATTCTTTGTGGTTGTCTTATCATTCTGGTTAACTCTGTGAGACCTGTTCAGGAAGCAACGCTGTTGCTGATGATAGTGTAACATTAGATGGACGAGTTCGGTTATAGTTCAGTCCACTGCCCTTCCTGACTCTCCAAATATTGTTGCTAGTTGCAGTGCAGCCAGTGGTGCATATGAGGAAAGGAGCTTTGGATTTTCTTGCTAGGAGAAGAAGCTGTCTCGTGGAGTCCGTGGGTGGTGGAGATGCACTGGAATTGCAGGATATTGGCATGTATGTTAAAATTCATGCTGCTTCAAGTCCACCTAAATAAGACCATTTGAGGCGAGGGATGGCGATCACTAAAACGGCGGCGTGCGTTTCCTTGCTTTAGGGAAAGGATTTCGCTCGCCACCTCGACCTTTCTATTTTAAAATATTCCATGCCATCCAGTCCATCGGAATCTATCTGAAGGAGAAGAAGCTGTCTCGTGGAGTCCGTGGAGTCTGAACTAGCTCGTTGTCGTAGAACCAGGTGCTGCTTTGGTGTCCCGTAACATTCTTTGCTTTCCAGCAAGATCTATTCCACGAAAGTCGGCGTGGACCGCAGTATACACGGAAATATTCTAGGAATCCTATAGCATCTTCAATACCGATGGACTTTCTGAGAATTTTTTTCTTGGGCAAGAAAAAATCCAGAACTCCTTCTCCTTGGCATGCCCCACTGGCTGCACATCAACTTCAATGCAGCTCCAGTATCTGGTGTGTTCGGAAGAACAATGAACTGCATAATAACCATATTCGTTTATCAGGTTACGGTATCACAGCAATGCTGCTTTCTAAACAGGGCTGACAGAGTGGGTCAGAATGATAGGAACCGCCTTAGGTAGCCAGCAGAGTTCCAGACGCGCGGGCTGCCTTAGAGGGTGTTTTCGAATTGACTTACTGTAAGTGTTGTACAGGGTGTGCCAAAATTACTTGCGCATACATTTTTTACATTTTTTCTGTCTCAAAATCTGAGGATTGAGCGAATCCACGAGCTATTTTGGGAGTATGTTGGCTCAAGCCATTTTTATCGTAAACAACAGCTACTTTTCAAATCGGCCTCTTTTGGCGTCTGCACAGGCTCGCGTTCTTTACAACGTCTCCTAAGATAGACTTTCGAATGATCTGAACTTCTACAAATGGTAGCTAGGGGCTGAGTCTCCATCATTGAAACCGTGTGATGATTTGAACCATCAACTGCTTGTGACGCTCTCAAGAGGCGTTATATTGGATATGTCAATTTTGCTGGTTTTCGCGTTCTAAAGAGTAGTAACGAATAGTGACTGGAAATCTGGTGAATGTTCTGAAACCTTTAAAGTTCCTTAATTCTCCCAATAAAACTTGGTGCCTAAAAACTGATAGAGTGACACTTCACAAAAAAAGTTTCAAGTTCGGTCTGAGGATGAATCTTTCTACTTTTTCGCTTACATTGAATCCAATCGTTACTCCCTCTGTTTGCAGTCACACGGTTTTCTATTTGAATATGTTAGAAGGTGAGGTCTGCCCTACTATGCAATGGGAGTAAGGCTTGTTGAAAGTCGTCTTCCAAAAATTAAGAAGGAATCTTGTGAAATAAAAGCTGCGAAAAATGGGATGCGCTATCAGTAGACCTATTCAAGCCTGTATAGGCGCAGAATTAAGCCATTTGGAAAACAACTTAATGTTTAGGGTAGAGATGTCTCTATCGAACATTCTTGCAAGATGACACGCGAATACGCTCAACCGTCCTTGTTTGAAACTGAATAATGTACGCGCAAGTAATTTTGGCGCACCCTGTAGATGAAGTCAAGCTGTGTCTTCACGATGCCACTCTAGAAAGGGAACGGGTGGGAAGGGCGCTTTCGGAACTTCGAATTCGTGATGACGAGGTTATGAGAGTTAGCATATTCGAGAATGCGTTAGCTATCGTCGTTCTATGTCCCGTATCCAAAGCCTCCATAGCATCTGTAGCCTGCCTGCAGTACGCCAAAAAAGTGAAAACATTGCTCCTTGGTGAAGACGACGACCTCCATGAGGCGGTCTTCGCAACACTGCATCTCAGCATCGAGTCCCAGAAGAGTTCAGAGACGACTACGCCAACACCGTTTCTAGTCCTTGCTGTGCCGTTATAGATTATAATAAGCCATGACCTATGTGCTTTGGCTTGTTACCAAACCATCTTATCTCTTGCACAGTTCTCAGTTCACAATTCTACTACGTTCGAGTGCTGCTGCCACTTCACATAAGCGGCGCGTCAAAGTGACGACGTTGAAAGTCGCAATGGTCATCATGGCTACGTCGTGATCCTTAAAGACAGTACTCATAAAAATTCACGTATGGTGCAGGAGATTCCACCAAATTTCAAGAGTTTTTAGGGATCCTGAACTCATGGACAATGTTGGAATAGTGTGTAACACTTTAGAAAGCTGGAAATAAAAACGCACGAAAGTTCCCTGTGTGACGAAGTAAACTGAGGGTTTCAAAAGGAAGCATGACAACATTACTGCTTATCCCTTCCAAAAAACAAACGAACCCTTACTTCCTAGTATTCATTACATGAGCTCAACTGATTGGAACATCAGACTCGTTCACCAAATGAATCCTGATTGCGATCCATGACGTGAGGTTTCCTTCAATGTTGCTGCATAGAGACTTAGCTCTAACCACAAAGTTAGGCACACTGCTGAAGATTCTCGGCGGAACCGATAGCTCATTAACAAATGTGTTCCTAAACTTTATATTATATATTAAATCATTCTTGGGTTGCAAGATAAGCAAAACCGCCAATACGCAGCCAGATTCATCACGTCACTCCAGTGACATCAAGTTGGTCAGCGTTTGGTGTCAGCAGCAAGCTTCATGATTGAAAAGCAGGCTTAGCGCTTCGTTTGTGTGGTTCGATAAAGATTTGACCGGGTAGTTGGCTTATCGAATCGCCCATTTCAGGCTCTGAAGACGGCGATTTGCCGAAACGTAAGCCAAAATAAACTGGTTGCCAACCTCGCCTAAAGCTCACAAAATTAACAAATCATTGCACAAGAATGCCGAAGTTCAATGAGAGTTGGACTTTTCAATATTCTTGGACGAACGGATCTCTCTCATAGAGGGTCAGAGCCGGTTATTCGCGAGGCTACGTGGCGCGTCCCCAGGTGGCGGATAGGGGGCTAATCGCGGACTAAACGGGACCTTGTACTTGCCCTGAGACGCGGATGGATTCAGGGGATGGACTCCCTGTTTCTGCAGTATCGGAACGATTCATACTTTCTGTCAGCGCGTGAGTATACTCATGCATGCGTGCGTGTGCGTGCTTGCGTATCTGGAGATTGTATCCTGCACATCTATCCGATCAAAAGCCATGATCGGATAGATGTGCAGGATAGCCAAGTGACTTGGAGGTACAAGGGAGGCGGTTGGGAGTCGCCCCCAACGAATAAACTCCATCGTCCACTCCCGGGAAGCCCGGCCAACGCCCCGGTAGACCCACCCCATCCCCCGCGGGGGAATAAAGGCCATCAAGTTATCCCCTGTGGGTCAGTTTTCACAAGGTGCACACAGCAATAATAAAGAGTATTACCCTAATCTCGGAAGAGTCACTTGGCAATAAATTTTTCATGGAAGCAATGTGATAGTAAGGGGCTTACCTTCAAAGCTGCAAGAGCCGCCTTCTCGAAGTCAATTATTATGCGTCTGCTTCACCAATGCGAGGATCCTTTCGTAGACTTTTTGGTTTTTCTTTTCGGTCAAGACATGGACGAGGGGAACGTCTGAAGAAACAGTTGTAAATGGAAGCGATAATGCATTGAAGCCGCTCACCTATGCCGCCGTTGCATACTCCGTGGATTGTGTGCAACTGGCCATGCTCTCCTAGAGCTTCTGGTGGTAGGTTATGAATGCCAACTGTGACCAGTGCTACGAGACCGTTGTCAAAGGCTTTCTAAAATGGTTGACAATATGACTTCAGTAATGACTTCAGTAAGCATAAGCATGGTACTTACCTTGATGGTTTCTTTGTAGTCGTAGATGTAAAGGCCCGGCCTATTGAATTAGAGGAAATCAGAACCATCCATCGTTGTGCGTAGGTGATGCGGAACTTTATCAAGAGTCACTCCTGGTTTGTCGTCCACCTCCACGCTTCTGTAACTGTGGTCATAGTAGTAACTTTTAGGATGAGGATGTGAATAACATACTTAGCGATCCTTCTTCTCCTCTTCTCATATCCTGGTCCGCGGTACTCATCCATAAGCTGGTGCACCTCTTGTAGAGCTGCAATTTCGGAAGTTGGACATCAAGTACTGTACGGCATCTACGATTGAAAACTTACTTAAGTGGCTCATTTCTGGGAATGCATTTAAGAGATCCTGCCATAGTCTTCGCACAGGTGATTCGACAAACTTCGGATCTTTGCGCACTTCTTGAAGCCTCTGATACAGGAATCTCTCCCCGTGTGTTGTTGTCCACTTGCGTGGTATACAGTGGTGTGGGAGCATGCATGGATCAGATAGGAACTCTTCATCAACTACCTGCAGGAAAGTGAAAGAAACATAAATAAATGGAGTTGAACCTAGGCTTCAATTTTAACTCACATCCACTGGCACATGGAAGCCCTCGGTTTGGCAATGCACACGTCTGTACGACTTCAAATGCTTCTTGTTTTTGTTGTTTTTGTGAAACGAAAACGAGTAGCACCGGCTCTGTCCTGGAATCGTTCAGACTAGTACTGGTTGCTTCCCATAATTACTTACCCGGAATATTCCTCGATACGTAGTGGGGGCTGCACTTGAAAGGTTAGACGGCGACGACGACGGCAAAGACAAAGACGACGACTGTGGTAAGCTACGAGGTGAAGCTGAGGAAGATGGTGAGGCGAATGCGAGCAAGCGCTAGGACTTGTAGTGAAGCTGGTAGTGAACGAGAGACAGTGGAGGTGGAGATGAAGGTTGTGCGCTCATGGATTCGGATGCTCATAGATTCGGATGACGAGAAGAGGCTAGTGGACAATTGTGAGTCTACAGGCACCCTAGACAAAGATGATGGAGGCTCGATTAGACTTGTCGACAATGTATTTACAGGAGACTGTGCAAAAAGGCGAGGATTTGCAGGAGGTTGGTAAACTAAGCGATGAGAGGTAGGAGATTGAACATTTGGGCGACGAGGGGATAGGAGCCTGAACAACTAGGCCATGAAGGGTGGGAAATTGGGCGACAAGATTATGATTAGGTGGGGTTTGAACAACTAGGCGATGAAGCGCTGTTGATTCAACCAGTATGCGGCGAGGCATTTGGGTTCGAGCAACACCGGGTGAGATTGAAGAACGAAACGCTGCGGTGGTGGAGAGGGAGTATTGAGGCTGAGAGGTTCTTGTACAAGTAAATGCGAAGGAGGAGGCGATTGAACAAGTACTTGTGAAGGAACGTAATTTTGAGCTACGAAATTATTCGCTGCAGCGGATGGTGCAGGGCGTGGATGTATTGTTCTAAGTGATAAATTTGATGATTGAGAAGGTGCTTGAACAACGAGTACCTCCTAGGAGAATTATGTGAGAAGTTATGGGATGACATATTTAAGGAAACAAATCAAACAGCAAAACAAACTCGTACAGACGTAAGGAGATAATGATAACATGGTCTCTCCTTTATACTCCCCTGAATTGCCTGAGGCTTCGTTTTATCAACTTCACACCACCTTGTAATACTTGCATCAAGGTTTCACACCTACTGATAAGGTCACTCATAGTACTTCACACTTGTTGGAGAGGTCAAAAACATCGCTAGTAAGAGAGGTAAAGCGTATTCGAAGCATCTTCTTTCGTCATAAGTCACTTACGCCTCCTACACTTAATCTTGCTAGGTTCTTCAACTTCTTAAGTAAATATTAGTAAGTCTACATATGCTATTATTAGGTTGTCCCAAAATAAATGGCCGCAATCTAGTAATGAATGTTTGGAAGTTCATAAAACCATTATTTTAGGAGCTAGATAGGCAAACTTTGAATAGTTATGAAGAGGAAGTCCTGCTCTATCTGCACTCCAAGAAAACTCTCTCAATTACTCTTCTTTATGGTTTCTGCAGACGACATTGTGCGATGAGGCAAAACATAGTTTTTGGGTTCTCCCATTTTTTAAACTATTTTGCCGCCCTAATAGGACAAAAGCCGGTTTTGGTGTTGGCTCTGCATTTGGCCAGGTAGTCGTGTTGTGAGCACATAGGAGTTGTGACTAGAGAAGCAATTCCGGAACGGTGCGAGATCCCAACTTTGATCAGGTGATGGTCATGAAAGTTCTCGGAAACGATAGCATAGTTCTGGAATCGAGACGAGAATTCTGAAACACTCCGTAAAAATGGTAATTGCTAGGTTGAGTGCAACTAAATCAGTAGCCATTCAGTCTTCTTGGCAATTAAATATGGCGAAAGTACAGGCGAAGTCGATTTTGAACAAAAGCATCGCCGGTCAGTGCTTAACTTGCGGCACCATTTACTTTAATCTCTCTAATAAACACTGCTATGGAATTTCCAGGGAAAGTGGGCTAATTTTAGTGATGAGTGGACATTGCCTAATAAAATGGAGTTTTGTCCTGCTTGTATCGGTGGGGGAGACCTGGATACATCCAAAAAATCTCGACATTTCAGAAAAGGGTAACTTTTCCTGATAGACGAATTTCTGCTCGAGGTGTTCGACAGGAGCTGGACCAGGCCAAGAGTAGAATTTACCAAATACCTTGCCCGTTACCATTTTGGCCTCTATCTCTAGATTCGGTAGAGGACACGTTAGTTTTGGTGAGCCGAAGAAGTGCACTCCCACTGGCGGGATGGGCAAATCCACACAGGTTCATACCCAACCAAGCAAAATTTTCCTTAGTCAAGCTCTGGATCTCTCCTTGTAGAATTGTGTTGGCCACACCTTTGCCTAATACGATATCCTTTTAAACCTGCAATAAAACCGCTTTCCTTCCAGAAAATTTATGTGAATCAATGTGTACTGAAAATTGACCTTTCGCACTTCCTTGACTCCAGTGATTTAAGCTTCTCTCCCTCTACAAATTCTACTGTACCTCCAAAATCTGCTGGAAATTCTGCTCATAATACTTTTTATTTCAGAGAAAAAGCTCAAGTTTGAACGGAGTTACGCACATTGGAATGCGCACCTCCAAAACGGCCATTATTTTTGGGACAACCTAATAGTTTCAAAACAACTGAATTGCAACAAACAACCTAAATCCTTCATTATTTGATAACGCTGGATTATCTAGTTGTCCACGCAGGGCTCATGAAGCACCTGTGTGATACCTGTGTGATACTGCCAGAAACAATCCAGACAAGTACAAATTGAATAGTAGTTGAAGTGTGCCGAATACAGAAGAATAGGTAGTCTCACAGGTGAAGTGAATAGGGTATAAGGGAACCATAGCAGAAGTAAGGGGAGGGACAGATCGGTAGTGAATAACGAATACAGCAGAAGTCTAGTACTTCCTTCTCCAGATTGGCTTGAACAGGAACAGCATAGTAGAATGTCTTAAATAGGGAGTACGGGAACCGGAGCAGAAGTAGGGGAACAGATCGGTAGTGAATAACTAGTGAGAATTCAGGAACAGCATAGTAGAACGCTGAAACGGACAAAGATTACGCAAGCAGATTTTCGAAAGTCAGACATGCGGTGTTGCTCGTCGAAATTCTTTTTTCTCATTTGCATTTATAGATTTGTTCCTTTAGTGTAGCAGTTTCAGAGGTGATGTAATTCCAGGTGATTTTTACATGTTGACGGTGGGATCAGAAGGGCCTACACCCTACGATGACGATCTGTACCTTCAAGGCACGGACGGCTGCATCGGAGGCTTCCATCGAGGATCTGATGGTGCAAGCCAGGAAGACCAGGTACGACGTCCTCGGACTGACCGTGACGAGAAGGAACCAGCCCCTGAACGCCACCATCGATACCGGAAAAGAACTCTTCCTTGGAATCTGCCATAGTAGAGGATTTGGTGGTGACGGTGTACTCGTCAACAAGGACTTGTCCTTAAACATCGATTCTTTAGAACAACTAACTATCCTAATTGGACGTTTGCGACTGCGAAGATGTGGATCAACGCCGGCCCTGACAGTCTTTGTCGCCTACGCTCCAACATCCAGCTACGATGAAGACGAGATCGAGGCCTTCTATATGGACTTGGAGAAGTTCTACAGGGAAGACCACACCTTCTACAAGATCATCGTTGGCGACTTCAACGCCAAGATTGGCGAACTTCACATCGGTACCGCCGGCCTACAGTGGAACGAACAGGGAGAGAGGCTCTCCGAGTTTATCATGACGACGAAGACCATCCATGGTACCTCGCAATTCAAGAAGTCAACCTCTCTACGATGGACGTGGGAGTCGCCCGGTGGAAAGTACCATAAAGAAATCGACCACATCATCGTCAACCGAAGGTTTTGCCTGACCGATGTTGGTGTTGTACCGAAGTTCTACACCGAGTCAGACCATCGCCTCCTTCGCGCGAGATTCTTCTTT
>JARK01001353.1:1082450-1100887 GCA_000688135.1 Ancylostoma ceylanicum | reverse complement strand
CCCCCCCTCCCCGAAGCGGCCAGAGCAGTCCTCACAATATGATTTGAAACGAATCGATTCTTCTGCTTAGCTTGATAGAAACAACACACAGACCAAATTTTACTCGGCCAATTCAACTTCTACAAGGTGCATCAAGATTACCTGCGTGTACATTTTTCTGCCTCAAAATGGGACGGTTAAGCGAATTCAGGAACAATTTTGTAAGTTTGTTTGCTTAAGCTATTTATACTGCAAACAGCAGCTAATTTTGGAACTGACGTTTTTCGCGTCTGCACAGGCAGGAGGAACTTCCAACAAGGGAAGGATACTTGATGGCCGTGACCGTTCGTGATAGGATGTGTACTACCATATGCAGTTTTTGACGCTGATCTCGAATCCGTACCCCAAATTTCCTGCGGGGTTCTGTGTAGTCAGTTACACCCATTTCTTTCCGCGCACATGTAATATAGCGTACTCTTGCATGGGCCTAAGGCTATGCGTGGTAGCTGATTCAGTGTCTTCAAACTGTTGAATAGTTTCGAAGGAAACATGGTTCTTGCTAGTGAGTTGACGATACAGCTGCCTTACCTCAATTTAAGCTCGCATGCGAGGACCATGAGTGAGTCAGTCACTGACTTTGAGTACTGTTCTCATATACGAACTTAAATAAAGGTAAGGTGGCTGCATCTGCAGCACACTAGCAAGGCCACTGTTTCCTCTAGAAGCCCTTAATATTTTTAAGAAAATAATGCAGCTACCAGGCTTAGCTTGAAGCCCATACAAGAGTAGGGTATACTACATCTGAGCGAAAAGAAATAGGTGTAACTCGTTACGCAAAAGCCCGCAGGAAATTTGGGCTATGGATTCGAGATCAGCGTCAAAAACTGCATGTGGTAGTACAAATCCCATCACGAACGGCCACGACCTCCAAGTATCCTTCCCTTGTTAGTTAAAGGCTAGTAAAATAGCTGTCGACTAGAGGTTGGTCTCTGCCCCGTTCCACACAAGTTTTCTTGGGCTGGACTTCCGACGAATCTCGCGATTATTTGATGTGCCGATTTCGCTGGTTTTATCGATCTACATCGAGAGCGAAAACAAACCTGATGAATGTTTTGAAAAATTTGATGCTTCATACTTCTGTCAACAGAATTGGTTCTTTAAAACTGATTGAGTGCCAATTTTCAAAGAAAAATCAGTTCAACTGCGATCTGATGACGTACTTTACCAACTTTTCGCTCGCGCAGATAGTGTTTCCAACTTCCCCTAGTTGCAACCTCATTGGTTCCTATTCGAATATGCCAGAAGATAGTCCCCCCCCTCCCCTCAGCTTCTTTAAGGTGCTGTTCAGCTAGTCAGAGTGAATTTGAGACTAATGAAAAGATGCGAGAGGAAACTGCTTACAGCTGATAACAAGAGCAGCAAACATTACACAGGTGGAATGAAGTAGATCACACCATTATTGGTTTGAAAGAGGATGTGCAAGTTATTGACTTATTTGTGACTAGCCAAAAGCTTAGAAAGCCCAGAATGGGAGCGAAGATGACTACCCACGACGTGGTTCTGACGGACTCGTCATCCATCTCGGCAAACATGTAGGAAAAATGGAAAAAAAAATTGGGGATGTATAGCAGTCTTGCTTTCTATACTTTGCTTAAGATCCTTTAGAATTGGACAGTTATACAACACCCCCTATTCCTACATTTTTTTTTGTATGAGACGCCCCAGGAGGACGATACCCTTCAAGTACACAGTATTTCATCACGGTTTGCTATGGATTTGATACAGATGCCAGTATCAGAAAAAAACACACACAGAAACATATTCCTGTTAAAAGAAAACAGACACGACGCTAACTCACCGCCCAGTTTTGGTGCTCACGTATGTGCTTGGGGTTGTGGAAGGCTGGATATCACCAGCGTGTAGAAATTCGTTGTCATCAGCAATATTGATATGAACCACATCCCTTTTAGCCAGTTCCTCTGGTGGAAGGCCATGTGCCTACAGAAAAAAAATAGTGATAGCGGACAAAACCGAAAAAAAAACGAAGCAAAAGAAACCGCGCATAAACTTACATTAGGGGTGGTTCCTCGATCAGGGAGATGAATCGTCTCGATTTTAACGAAAAAGTTGTCTTTCATGTAATCAGGGTTCTAAGACCAACAATTGCATCGAACGAAATAAAAATTAGCAATGTAAAACAACCGGAAAATACTACTAGGACTTACAGTAAGCACAGTTTTGCAATAGGGGTAGGCGTTCCATGCTTCCTCATGAATAGCAAGTGAGCCCTTTGGAGCTATTTTCCGAATAATAGAAGGAACCTTCCTAAAACCAGATTTGAAAGAGAAGCAGATTCACAAATGAAATAAGTTCAGAAACTAACGATTGAAGGTGGTAGATCTTGTGGGTGTATTGACCTTTGGAAAACTTCCCATTTAGTAATGGTACGTCTTCAAATGGCTCGTTTTTGAGGACCTAAACAGCGCCTCAATAATGATAATGAAAAGCAAACAGGAAAGAGAATTATCAAACGAGAGAAGAAAAACGAACTTCTACTCCTTCTCCTCCACCTGTTTCTGCTTTGGATGCTTCCGCAACCGACCACAATTGACCAACTTGGTACTCCTCCACGGTCATAGGAAGAACCACCCGACTGAAACGAACTATTTGAAAATATTGAGCAGCGCGCATGCTTCTTGTAACATAAAGCAACGTAGAGGTGCCTTAACTACTTTTTCCTTAGTTCCTGACCGAAAGTATTCAAAATGCTTCCAAATATTGAATTAATAGGTGGAAAAGTAAGGTGATGGATGAACGAATTCACTTTATCCAAAATAGCAGTTTACAACAAATATCTGATGTAACAGGACGATCCAATCCATGTGTGCTTTTGGGAAGAAAGCAGAATAGTCTAGCTCAGTCACTTTCTCGCATATGTAATTGAACAATTCCCCGTAAAGTCAAAACTACACGGATCCTTTGGAGGAAGCCGCAAAAATTAGTACCGCAACATGAAAAAAAAACTGTTTCTTCAACAGTGTTCGAATTGACTCAGCAAGGACAGGAACGAACGGAAACCATTCACTTTACGTTAACAATTTAGCTGACAATTCATATGAAAATAACGCGGGACCGCTCATGTTTGAGCCTAAACGAAATTTTCCTTAAAACAAATTGGAAATAGCAGAAAAAGAATAGAACACAACTCACTATTCCTTCACAATCATAATGAAGAACAAAACTAATAAGAATATTGACGAGATCCAGTAACTTGCGACTGCTACGACTACCACTTCCTGCTACAAAGCCGGGAACGCTGAAAGCATTTGATATGTGCAAATTTAGAAATACAATGGACGAGAATTTTAGGAATAATTGGCAATAGGAACTGAAGGCGAAGAATCGTAATCGATCAGATCGGTACATTAGATGAAAAGCAGAGATACGAAGAAGCCGGAATAGCAGAACCGAAAGTGGGAAATCTCTCGCAAAACACGGGCTTTCTGGATGCACAGAATAAAAGGCATGTAACAGCCGTGAAACAACAGCAGGGATGAAAACTCAAAGTAAGGAAAGTGCACTCGGCAGAACGTCATTCCTCATATAATCGATACTACTACGGCAGGAAACTGGAACACTTCACCACGAAAGATACGGAAGAAAGCGTCGCATCGCCGAACAAGCAGTGGAGCGTTGACTCAGCAGCAAGGGAGTTCGTGTGCAGCAGCGTGTTGTCATCACTACGCAGGCACCGGCCAAGCTTGGCGCTCGGCGGGACTGCGAGGGACTGCGTGGCCCAGGTAAGGCCCAGGTCCGGCCTAGCGGACCCAACAGTCGTAGTCTCTGCCGAGCAATGATGTGCAAGGAGAGGAAGTCCCACGTCATCTGGGCAGGCAGCACTATCGATCCGGGGCTTTTCGGCGAATGCCGCCAGCTTCGTCCCCCACAGAAGCCGTGGCACCCCACCTGTGCACGAACAACCCACGGCTGGAGGGGGTAGGGCGAGTGACAACCCACTTCTGGTCAAACTCTTGTCCGCCCCACCCTGTCCCCTGATCTACCCGCAATTTCGCCGGGCGCGTTTGCGGCTGACACCCTAACTTGCAGTGCCCGTGAAACGCAAAGTCGTTATGTAGTAGAACTAAGGAAAACTTCGAGTATGGTGCGTTGGAACCATCGCTTTCAATGGGTACGCATTCGATTTCGAAAGCATTAATTCATGACAAAACTGCATAGAATCGCTTGCAGCAATTTTCTAATCATTTACATGGGTAGTGACTTCAACGAAAAAAAGTCCTTGTTCTTTACACATAAAGGTGAAAATGGAATTGGGGGAGGGGAGAGGGGGCACTTGCTAGAGACAACAGAGGTGCTTTTGACATGCTCCACACGTTCTAACCTGCTCAGCGCAGGGATTTCAGATGGAGTAAGCCTGCACAGGAAGCGCAGAGTCCTTAGACAAGTCGAACAAGTTTTAACTCGTTAGTCGCATTGATTTTTTAGCTAGGAAGAATGGAAACAATGTTAAAATGCCAGTCTTTAATTTTTCGAGTTTTTCATTGTTTTCTAACCTGATTTCGCGTTATTACTAGATTATCTATGTACCTCTATTAGCCAGTTTAGGCATTCTACGCATTTAGAGCTCAAAATACAGTGCTTTTGGAAATATTTCTATTTCTCTCCTGGATCACTATACTGAATCTGGATAAAATGTGATTTTATTCTCGATATAATTGCATGTTTTGCTATGGTAATTTCAATGAGCAGTTTCTCACCTAAGGGGGGGGGGGGGGCGAAAATAGTCAACAGTAGTAAAAAAATGGTGAAAAAAGGTTGACGGTGATTCCAAGGATAAACCATGCAATTCCAGCCGCGGATTTTTTTTCGATTTGTGTTGCCAAGAGGCCATCAGATACTCATAGGAAGAATCCTAGGCTTGCTTTACTAGCAAGATTCATTAAAATGAAATTTTCGACGAAATTGACGATTTGTTTCAGTCTCTGGCACTCCTTTTCCTTCCATAGCGAGATACAAAAGTTTCACACAGAATTTCGAAAAATCGACGAAATTGAACTTTTATTTTTTAATCCAGCTTGAACCGACTCTGTGCCCGTGGTAAGCAACAGGAAGGAAGCCCCCATAGTGCCTCAACACATACTCAAACCTTGTTTTGATTGCTAATTTTTATTTTTATTTATTTATCCATTCAATACACCGACAACAAGGTGTTACATAATAAAGTAACAGCTACCCCCACATAAGCGGGAAGATTCCACTCACAATTGCGAATGAACTAAAAATGGGGAGAGAACTAATCAAGTCACGCATGATTACCCCAACTAGTGGCACCTCATGAAACATCAAAAAAAAAAGTTTGACCTCAACTGCACTCTTTAGATTAAACCACCATATCGAGACTTGAACTAGCACTCTTGCAATATAACAGCTGCTAAACATGCTAAAAGAGGAAAGCCAGATATGCCCGTACCAGCCAGCCATGTACCATCCAGCAATTAGCCTTCCGAACATGCTAGAACTTCGGGACGCAGGTATACTGGCTGAAACCCTGCGGAACCATCATTTTGGGCAGCTAGCAGTCCTCAACAGAATAGCAATCAGGAAGAGAGAAGCTAGTGATCAGTAGGTGGTAACGATGGAAGTAAGAAAAGGGTGCAGAAGCGCTAAATTCTATCGTGGAAACATGGAAGTAAGTGCGATAGTTGGGCAGTCATTGCGGATGAGTGCAGTAGCAGGTGCAACTCAAAATCAAAATAAAATAAAGAGCAACATATGCGCTTATGTTGGGAGGTCGTAATAAAACAGCAGAGCTTAGTATAACATAGTTGAAACAAAAAAAAAAACAACACTGTGGAGAATCATAGAAAATTTTGAAGCATGTAAGTGATGACGAATTATATCTACAGTAAGAGCGGCATCGACATAGGCGTATCCAGGTAAGCCATACCAGCATGCAGTTTTGAAGGATGTGCTGCAAACATAGAATCAGCAAAGAAGGTTGAGGTAAAGCACTACTCAAAATGTAAACTATGCATTAGCTACAGGCGCTGTCCAGCTGTTGTCTCAACGTCAACGAGGCGAAGAAGGCACGAAATAAGCTGAAAATCTTGAGCCATCGGTACAAACCAGTGTCAACTAATATCGAGCAAATGTAAAAGATCTAATTTTATCAACTTTGATTCGAACTTTCGACTTTGTTCAGCTTGAATCACATCTCTGGGTAACTTCTGTAACCACCTCGCACCTCAGTAGAGAACGTCATGGAACATAAGCGAGAATTTATTGTAATTGATTTTTCTGTAGTGCAAGCTAAAACCTCCGGTTCTCTCTCCAGTCGGCATGAACACTCAATATTCGCTGGCTTGCAATTTGTTTTCTTTTCTGAGGATACGGAAGCAAAAACTAAATCGGTAAGTGTTCTACGATATTTTAGGCTTCTCATGTTTAATTTTTTAAGCCGCTCGTTGTGACCGGGCAACTCTTGCGAGGGAAAAACTCTCTTGAATAAAATCGTTGTAAAAGTCTTCTGTACTTTCTCAATTTCTTCTATATCCTTTCTTAAAAACGGACTCCATACTTGGGAGCAGTATTCAAGATGAGGCAGAACAAATGACTTGTAGAGTCTAGTGAAAATATATGGGTTGTTGCACTTTATATTACGGAAAAGCCGAAATAGGGACGAGTAAGCTTTCTGTACCGCAGAGTCAATATGTTTTGAGAATTTGAGACAGGTGTCCAGAACAATTCTAAGGTCCTTCGCTGTGTTACACGATCTCAAGCTAGTGCCATTTATCCGGTAGTCAAATGAATCGCCATCACCGATTCTGTGAAGTGAGGCATCTATCTAGGTTTATAGGCAAGTCTCAAGTAGAAGCATATTTAGCCGATTTTTCTAATGAGGTTTGTAGCGCAGTCCGAACCATGATCCTATTCTCAAAAGAGTAGACTTCGTAAAGTTTGATATCGTCAGCGAACAACTCAAATGACACATGTGGGGAAGTTTTGGAGAAGTTGGGTGAATTCGCGGTGTAAATTAGAAAAAAATAGAGGAGAGAACACCTCTCCCTGGGGAACTACGCTTCCGCAGCAAAACTTGTTCGAATACTGGTGTCCCACCTTGACGGTCATGTGTCTATTAGAGAGGTAGGAAGTAAGCCAGTTGAGAAGGTCACCAGAAATACCAACAAGCTTTAATTTTGCTAGCAATTTGGCATGGCAGACCCTGTCAAATGCTTTCGACAAATCAATAGACACATCAACCGTTTTATCTTGGTTCAAAGCTTTCCAGTCGTACAGGCCATCAGCTAAATTGGTAGTGGTCGAAGCCACTAAAAACCCATGCTGCTCGATAGGAATCAAATTGGATCTCCTGAGCCAAATCAGCAGTTTCTCTCTAATGATTTTTTCCATCACTTTAACGAGTGTAAGCAATAGGCTAATTGGACGAAACTCGCTTACAAGTCTGGCACCTTGCACCTTAGGTATTGCTGTGACTAGGGCTTCCTTCCAAACACCAGGAACATCTCCTAACATCATTGAAATATTAAAAATGTGAGCAAGGGGGGCGCAGAGCGAGTACGCACATTTTTTATATATTATTTGGGGGATTCCGTCGTATGTCTCGAAAACAGAGGGCTTTAGCAACTTAGGAACACTAAGCACATCGGTAGGATGGAAAAAGACGTTACAATAACTGTGGGGAATAGGAACAGGATGATTAGTCTCAGGGACTTCGCTTTGCTCTGTAAATAAGAATNTTAATTGGGAGATTCCATCAAATGTCTCGAAAACAGAGGGCTTTAGCAACTTAAGAACATTAAGCACATCGGTAGGATGGAAGAAGACGTTACAGTAACTATGGGGAATAGGAACAAGATGAGTAGTCTCAGGGACTCTCAGGGATTATGTGTAAATGAGAATACAGAGGCAAAATGTGACGCTACGGCATGGGCTTTGTCGGAATCACTGGTTAAAACATTGCCGGAGTGATCTTCGAGAGTCGCAAGATATAAACTAGGTTTTATTTTACGCTTTATATACTGGTAGAGCATCTTTGGTAAAGTTTTCGCTGATAATCGTCACTCCTTATTGGCTAGAAATTTCCTCACGTGGCGATCGACATCGGAACACACTTTCTTATGCTGAGGATTATTCAGTGGGTAGCTCAGAGTGTGGAACAGCCGTTGTCTCTGGGAGTTTAGCGCTTGAATATGTGATGGGAGAAAGGGAACTTTTGTATTAGGGGTTTTTAAGGGAACAAAGATGCTTAATGCCTTGTATAATGTACTACAAAATCGGAAATAAACATCATAACAGGATACGTCGTGATCGAACAGGGAGAACCAATCGATCTCATGCAGATGAGCATTGAGAGAGGAATAGTCAACGTTGCGGAAATCAGGTAAAGGTAGAGGGAAACGTAGGAAGTTCTCATATGCCCCAAAGCATACGATGTTGTGGTCAGATGCCCCAAGAGGTGGAAGAACGTGCATATTAAAAACTACAACGCAACACGAGAGCACAAAATCTAGAATATTATTGCCATGAGTTGGTGAGGTGACGTTTTGTATGAGACTGGTATGTGTGAAGAAATTAAGAAGGAAGCCAGAAGCAGAGTTCAAGGGGATGTTGTTAGTTCAATCAACCTGTAGATTAAAATCTCCGAAAAAAATATTTTGTGTGTTTAAAGAAGTAAGATAACTTAAATGTTCAATCAGTACATCATCATCATCAGGGATGAGCGGAATTCCGACTTCCGACTTCCGAAACTTCCGATATTCCGGTGTTTTTTGTGCTCCCGACTTCCGAGTTCCGACTTCGAAAAATGGTGAAAAAATCGGAACTTTTCGGAAGACTTGGACTGATTAAAATCGCGTTTTATCTCAAGGTTTCCGCTAATTTTGTGCAGTTTTCGTGAACCAAAAGTAACGCTTCCTAGGCGTGGACTGCATCCACACAAGTTTTGCTTTTTCAAATGAGATATCATACAGTCTTCACCCGAAACTTTCAATGTGGTTTTTTTTAAATTCTGAAAACGAATTTATGCTGTTCTAACGTCTACGTTTCTGTTGTGGGTTCGATACTACACAACAGTGTATGTAGCAACGAAATCACATTGCCAACAATTCATCTAGGAATATGAGAGGACCTGCTCAATGCCAACAATTCATCTAGGAATATGAGAGGACCTGCTCAACATTTAGCACTTTCTCAAAGCATCGATGAAAAATTTAAAAGTTGTCCGTTCTCGTTTACTCCAGGCATAATGTTGACTTACTAAATAGCATGAGGTTAAACCAAAATCAGGCAACCCTCAGTTCTCCCGAAGTAGAGAAGCTGCACAGAGTACAGCTGAAAAGATATCAAAACTTAGCAAGATGAATTCCTAGAAGACGCTCCTGTAATGGAGGTCTGATATGAAAACTGTGCCGTGGTTCCCAACATTCTTCCCCATAGGACATTTTTATGGGGAAAATATAATGTACATATTCACTCCAAAGAGCTTTTATTTCAAACTTATGAATTTTTGTCTGACGAATCTGGTGCAGGCCTCCTCAACCACTTAGGTTTCGTTGAACCATCCATTATTTTTCATTTAACCTTCAATTCTGAATTGATACCTCTATCCATGAAAGTAATTAGATAAAATTATCAGAGTGAACGCTGGTTAGTCCAACGATACATGATTAGTCTAACGATATATGCTTTACACTAGCTCCGTACTATGCACATGTGTATGTACATACACCCACTAGAATCTTTCTACTTCCGACTTCCGCCACTTCCGATATTCCGGTCTTTTTTAGGGCTTCCGACTTCCGACTTCCGATTTTTCGAATCTGACTTTCGCTCATCCTTGATCATCAAGTTTACTTGAGCCTGGTGGGCGGAATACAACAGTGAACTGCATGTGAGAAGCCTTCTGAGGATAGAATATCTTGACCGCTCAAAATCAGCTACTGTGCTTACGTCGTGTCAAATTACACTGGATACAAGATTACCTCGAACAAGGCAGCAGACTCCCCCACCCGTTCGTTGTAGTCGGTCATAACGAAAAATAGAATAAGGTAATGTTCCTATCACTTCGGAGTGAAGATTCTTCGAATTCGACCACGTTTCAGTGATAAAGAAATGATAAATCAGGCTTTTGCTCACATACGGAAAGGTGCAAAAGGTGGATTTTGTTCACAAGACTTCGGGCATTTAATAAACAGATCTTCAGTTTGCTAGAGGCACCATGCGCATTTGGGCGTTTCCCGAGCGGCTGCGCTGCAGCTCAGAAACGTGCACCAGTTCGCTGCGGTACACGACCCACTCAGGACTAGGTTTACCCCTATTGCGTTCGCATGCCGGTTGTCTCAATTCGTAGTCACGCTTTCGTTCCTCTGCTGTCATGCTTTTTCTAACATAAACGTCGCCATAAAGTCAGAGGAACGGAGCAGACGCGCATTCGTTGAAGCAGTGCGCCAAAGAGACTCAGATGGTAAGAGAACTTTGACAAGGCGGGGCTGTAAGGGGTTGAATCTGCCCATACGGTAAACCTCCACCGGTCGGCATTCAACCTTTAATATCCCCAGTACGTCACTTACCTTATTTTCCAAATTGGTTTGACGATCCTGAAACTGGATCCACATCATAAGCCACTTTGGCTCTGTGCAGAGATTTGTTTTCCGACCTGTGAGATGAGGATGTCTGGACGTAAAACTCTCCCAATTTGAACGCCGAGGATTTCTCTATTTAGTTCATCCTAGAAGTGAGGATGTCCCCTTTTCGATGCGACTTAACTGGTGGGTTGGATCGTGCAATGAAGAAAGCTTGGGACCAAGTTAATGAGGAGCAGGTCGCGGGCATTGTGGACATTTTCCCAAAACGTTTGAAGGCGTGTAAAAAAACAAGCGAGGACTATCTAAAAATTCGCTGTGATATATTGTTTCTTGTTCTCGGCTCTGTAATAATAATGACAGCTTGGATTGTATATATCATTCCCAAACGAAAAATGAAGAAAACGACTTATCCAGAAACTTAAGCCGCACCCTGTTTACACTTCTCACCAGTGGCGGATGCAGAAAGTTGGCGGGAGGTTGAGGCGTGGGGAAGAAAACTCGGGGTCTTCGCTGTTTCGGGTCCGGATGGAAAATAGAATTAACAAAAATATTATTATAATTATAATGTTGAATAAATAATGATTATTGTTTAAAAACCATAATAAAAGTGAACAATTGCAAATATCCTAACGCTTAGTTTTTATTAGTTTTGTAAAATATTTCCGAACCCGCTCAACTACCTCTGATAGCTGCATAAAGCAAACGCAGTAGCACCTGCTGAGCCACGCCCCCAAGGAATGGAGGAAAGGTATGGTTGTGTCCGATCTCCTCCGACCCCACCCGTCCAAACTCGTCCGCGTTGCGGCATCCGATCTCGTCCGAGCGAGGTCCGATCTCATCCACCAAATTTGTTCGCTGCCTCTAGGACTCAAACATATTTAGAAAGTACTTATAAGCATTAATGTGCTCATTTTCTCACCTAGGATTCACAACAGAGACCAAATCTTCTATCTTACAAGGGAAGGATATCAGGTCAGTATGGCCTTTCGTAGCGAGGTATACACTGCCTAACGCAGCTCGCGATGCTGATTTCAAATCTGTTTTCATCTGCTCCTAAATTTATCTCTGTGAGGCGTTATACCCATTCTTCCAGGTCAGAAACGCTCACGTAAGACGCACAAGGTCGTTGTGCTGGATGCGTCTTGGAGCAATGGTACATTTCTCGCTCTTCAGGATCAACTAATGAAGTCGCCGTGACGATTCTGAAGAGTGGGAAACTCTCTATCGCGCAATGACTCACCTGACATATCGGTCTTGTGCGTCCTACGTGAGCGTTTCTGCCATGGAAAAACGGGCATAGCTCCTCACAGAAACAAATTTAGGAGCAGATGGAAACGGATTTGAAATCAGCGTCACGAGCTGCGTTAGGCAATCTACACCACGCTACGAAAGGCCGTACTAACCTAGTATCCTTCCCTTGTTAGCAAAAAAATAGGTCTGAAGGTGTTCTAAAAACGTAGAATGGATCCCTCCGATTCTTTTATTCCCAAGGAGTTGTTTAGTGAGCGTTTCCATCAGCTTCACCTTGATCACCTTGACTCCCGTTGATCGTCGGGTAAACCTAGCGGGCGCCAGCAATCCTTCCATTTGTTCCTCTCACGTGCCAGGGTGATCCAATACGTTCTGTCCGTTCGAGAGACACGAAGAGCATCATATCGTTCTTTAAAGGACTTCGTGAAGAAGTCTGACCATCGAGTCGGTGGTCTTCCTGTCGTGCGCTTTATGTTTCGCGGAGTCCAGTCGCTGACGGCTCTCGTCCAACGGTGGTCGTTTAGGCGCATCACGTGTCCGGCCCACCTGATCTTACTCAACTTGGCGTACATGGCAGCGTTCCTGATCTTCGACTGTTGACGAAGGGTGGAACTCCGTATTCCCGTCCTCACTCGAGTGAGGCGGGTCAGTCCTAGCATCACCCTCTCGATGGAGCGTTCGATGACGCTGATGGCATTCTCATCCTGCTTAGGTAACGCCCAGGTCTCCGAGACGTAAGTCAAAGCAGGGAGAACCGTGATGTTGAAGAGGTGGGCACGGAGGCTGATGTTCATTGTCTTCTTCCTGTCTTCCTCGATGGAGACCGATCTTCCCACACGCGTCGTCGAAGTCGGCCAGCATACGCTCCGCTTGACTGATGCTAGGTGTTATAAGGACGATGCCATCAGCGAAGCGAAGATGGTATAGCAGCCGGCCGTCAACTCGCACTCCCATGTTGTCCCATTCTAATCTTCGCATGACGTCCTCGAGGGTGGCGGTGAATAGTTTCGGCGACACAGTGTCGCCTTGTCGAACCCTTCTCCTGACGTCGATGGTGATATCGTCACAGAATGGCGAGATTCTAGTCGTGAAGTTGCTATAGAGCTCACGAAATATCTTGATGTATTGAGTCGGTACACCCTGGTAGCCCAGGGCTTCCAAGAATGCTCCTGTCTCAATGGTGCCGAAGGCTTTCCTCAAAATGATGAACGTAAAACAGAGAGGCATCTTGTACTCTCGTGATACTTCAATGAGCTTGGTGATGGCGTGTATATGGTCGATCGTACTGAATCCTTTCCGAAACCCTGCTTGCTCGCATGGCTGTCCTTCGTCTAGTGTTCTTTCACAATCCTATTAAGGAATAATCGCGTGAAGGGTTTGTAGACTACGGCAGATAGGGCGATACTTGCCGATGTCCTGCGGATCAGCAGCACAGTCGTGCTGGTCTTCCATTGGCTAGGTACCTTGCATTCCGACAGGTATCGCGTGAAGAGTCTAGCAAGTGTGTTCACAAGAGCTGTCCATAGATTCTTCAGATGTTCGGGTCGAATCCTGTCGGGACCGGGCGCTGTACGATTCTTCACTGACTTGATGGCATGTCGGACTTTGGAAGGGAGAACCGACGGGATGACATATCCATCCTCCCTGAGATGGCATGGAGGAAGGTGGACATTATTGTCGAAGAGCTCAGAGTAGAAGTCGTAGATGACCTTCTCCATTACCCTTCTAGATGAAGAGGTCGTTCCGTCTGGGCGCCGGAGGGCAGCCATCTTGCTCTTACGGTTGGCAAAGTCTTCTTTTATGGTTTCTCTGCACCGTCTTGCGAGCTCGGACGTAAGCTGTTAGTGGCCTGTGGCTCTCCATGCTGGCGTATCAGCTCGAGGGTCTCATGGGACAGTCGTCTCTTGGTGGTTCTCGGACACTCGTCTTTCTTCGCACTGTCACGGAGATGCTGAATGAGCCATTAGCACTCTTCATCGATGTTGTCGACAACGGTATCTTGTCAAAAACCGGCTAATAAAACCGGTATCTTCCCAAAACCGGCCATTGAAGAGATCCCAGTTGATGGTTGGTTTGGGACTCCTCTTTTTGTACTCCGCGGCTTTCTCTCCTTTGTGCGAAAAGAAGAATCTCGCGCGAAGGAGGCGATGGTCTGACTCGGTGTAGAACTTCGGTACAACACCGACGTCGGTCAGGCAAAACCTACGATTGACGATGATGTGGTCGATTTTGTTATGGTACTCTCCACCGGGCGACGATCACGTCCATCGTAGGGAGGTTGGCTTCTGGAATTGTGAGTTACCATGGATGGTCTTCGTCGTCATGATAAATCCGGAGAGGCTCTCTGCCTGTTCGTTCCATTGTAGGCCGTGGGTACCGATGTGAAGTTCCTCAGGCGTTCTTCTGGGGCCAATCTTGACGTCAAAGTCGCCAACAATGACCTTGTAGAATGTGTAGTCTTCCCTGTGGAACTTCTCCAAGTCTTTATAAAAGGCCTCAATCTCGTCTTCATCGTAGCTGGTTGTTAGAGCGTAGGCGACAAAGAATGTCAGGGCCGGCGTTGATCCACATCTTCGCAGTTGCAAACGTCCAATTCGGATAGTTAGTTGTTTGAAAGAATCGATGTTCAAGGACAAGTCCTTGAACATCGATTCTTTCAAAACGAACATCGACAGTGTTGACGAGGACACCGACTCCACCAACTCCTCTACTATGGCAGATTCCAAAGAACAGTTCTTTTCGGGTATCGATGGTGGCGTTCAGTGGCCGGTGCCTCCTCGTCTCGGTCAGTCCGATGACGTCGTACCTGATCTTCCTGGCATGCATCATCAGATCCTCGATGGAAGCCTCCGATGCAAGCGTCCGTGCCCTGAAGGTACTGATCGTCATCATAGTCCATCTTGTTTTAGGCAGCATAGATAACCCCTCGAACCTCGTCTTCACTGACGCTGCCGTACCAGTGACTCTTCCGAGATTAGGGGAACACTCTTTATTATTGCTGTGTGTAGCTTGAAGAATGAAACCCACAGGGAATAGCTTGCTGGGCTCTATTCCCCCGTGGGGTAGGGTTTCACCGGGGAGTTAGCCGGGGTTCCCGGGAGTGGACAATGGAGCTTATTTGTTGGAGGCGACTCCGAACCGCCTCCCTTGTACCTCCCAGTCGCTTGAATGCAGGGCTTTTGATCGGATAGATGTGCAGGATACAATCCGCAGATACGTAAGCACACCCACGCACGTATGCATGAACATACTCACGCACTGACAGAAAGTATGAATCGTTCCGATACTGCAGAAACAGGGAGTCCATTCCCTGAATCCATCCGCGTCTCAGGGCAGATACAAGGTCGCGTTTGGTCCGCGATTCACCCCCTATCCGCCACCAGGGAACGCTCCACGTAGCCTTCGCGACTAACCGGCTGTGATCCCTCTCCATTAGCTTATGTGTGTGTTATTCACTGCTCTATATACTGCTTTGATAAGGTTTTCTGTGTTCGGCTTTAGCGTATGGGCTAGAATTGCCGCGGTGTATAATGCAGCAGGGAGACTCATTTGTTCAAAATGGGACTATAGTTCAGAAATTTGTATGCCGCATGCAACTCCACCACGATTCAAAGTGACTGTCACGTTTACAAGGGAGAGCAGATTATTGTTACAGAAAATTGGAGGCTTGTCTTCTCGCGATTCATGTTAACGAATAAAGAAGATGACGAATTTGAAGACTCAAGAGCACACACCCATAGAAGCACGTCTCGTGGTGAAGTCGAGGCAATTCAACGGAAAGTCGGTTTTGCACTGCTCGAACGCATGTGTTCCAACGTAATCCCTCATCACTTCCGAGATTGTTTCAACATGTTAGGCTACTAAATATCACTGCGACTAACAAGCTAGAATTTGCGAGATTTTTCATGAGCACCTTTTCTCTACCCACATACATACACATATGAAGTGATGGCAAGCATTGCGGACATCTACAGAACCACATCTCAACCTACATACAGGACCACACGTTTCAAATACAATACCCGCTTATGAGTGAAGAAAGATGTCGGCCAAACTGTTAGGTTGGTGCGAAATTAATTGCCGTTTCGCGGTATGCCCAAAAATTTTCTTCTTCCCAATTCAACCGCTTTGAAGGCAGCATCCACGGAAATCCTCACTTTCAAGGTGAGTCCTTCTCCGTGTGGTCGGCTGCCAGACAAACAGAGTAGTAACTTAAACACAGAAAAAAGCGGCCTATCTGTGGAGATATTGCCGTGGACAAAGAGCCGAGGGTGGCCATTTTGGTGTCCGCCACGCCAGTTAATGCTATTGACTTGGCATGCTACGAGTGGTCCAGCCTAATGTATCATGTTGTATATGGAATATAGTACAGTGTAGGGTATGGAAAGCACACCATAAACAAGGATTCGTGACAATACGCGCGTATTACCGCACCGGAAAACTCGTCCGCGCTGTGGACGCATGGGAAATAGCGCCTTCATTTCTCGTCTTCTGGCGTGTTTCACGCTGTTTCATCACTGCCTTAGAGTGCATCGTACCTGAAAACCTTGAAATTCAGCGAAATCTCTAACATAAAAACTTCCGTGGGTTCTGCCTTTAGGCCAACTTCTTGCACATCCTGGTAGGGCTTATTCTTCTCTTCCGAATAGTGCTTCAACATTCCGGCTAGCTTTTTCTTGAGCTTTTTTTATAGCATCCTGAAATGATGAGCCGACGCGATTTACAGATGATTATGTTGTACGAGTTCAAACTCAATCATTCTGCAGCGGAGGCAGCCTGTAATCTAGCTCTTGCCTTCGGCTCGGAGTCTCCTTCCGAAAAAAACAGTGAGGTGCTGGTCCGCGAAGTTTGCTTCTGGTGGTTTCGACCTCGAAGAAAAGGCAGGTCGCGGTCGAAGGGTGTCGCTAGACGATGAAACACTGAGAGCAGCGGTAGAATCGAAACCCGATACTACCACTCGGGTGTTGGTAGCAGACTTTGTTGTTCATCATACTACAGTTGTGAAACACTTGGCCTCCATTGGTATGGTGAAGAAGATCCAGAAGTGGACACCCCATGACCTAACCGATGAGCAGCGATCCACTCGCTACACCATCTGTTCTAATCTACTCGTCTGCCAAAAAAAAAACGAGCCATTTCTAGACCGTGTCATAACTGTAGGTGAAAAAAGGGTGCTGACCGATAATAGGAAACGCGGATATGTATGGATTGATAAACATTCTTCCTCTCTAATTTTTCCTAAACCCGATCCCCATCCTAAGAAGGTTATGTTGACAGTTTGGTAGTGTTGTAAGGGTATTATCTACTATAGCTTCCTGCAACCTGGTCAGTCCGTTACAGCAGAAACCCACTGTTGTGACTTGGACCTGATGTATGAAAAGTTGCAACAAATTTGGCCGGCAGTAGTAAACAGAAGTGGGCCTTTCCTACTTCGGGACAACGCTAGACCTCATTCTTCAAAACTCACCTGGCAAAACTGGTGCAGTTAGGCATCGAGGTTCTCGCCCATCCTCCTTATTCCCCAGACCTCTCTCCAACCGACTGTCACTTTTCCCGAGCCCTCGATGCAAACCTACGACAACCGGTGTTCCCTGATGTGGAGCATGTCAAAGTCGCTTTCTAGAATTTTTTAGATTCTCTTGATCTCAATTTCTATTGTAAAGGCATAGGCTCTTTGGAGAATTGTTGGCAGAAATGTGTTGAATCTGAAAGATTTTATTTCGACTAATTAAGTTGTTTTTGAGCCGAGCTACAAAATTTTGAATTGGTGTGTCCGTTTCGGCAACTAATTTTGCACCAATTTAATAAAATCCTGAGATGGTGCAGCTCTTACGCGATCACATAATTAAAATCCTTTAAATTCTCTTCTGCGCGCCTAGAACAAGTCTCGGCATTGCGCGGACGAGATCGGACTTGTTACGGATGAAATCGGACTCCGCTCGGACGAGATCGGACGCGGGAACGCGAACGAATTCGAATGGACGGGCTCGGACGAGATCGGAAGTAATGGAAAGGTTGCTGCATGGTGAAGAACTACTGCATTTCGAGTGCTGAGAGTAGCTCATCATGTATTTCGGACTCGCTAAGAGGGCTAGCTGCTTACCTGGATCAACTGTAGTGTCGTTCAAACGTCGTTCTGCGCACCATGTCCTGCGTTCTTCCAGCTCGTTCTCGCGTGACAACCCGCCTCTGGGAGGGAGGTGTATACAAACCAGTCCATGGACGTCAGATCTTAGTCGTGTCTCCGCTTTGGCAGAGAATAGGAGAGCCCTGCGGAACTTGTCGACGCCGCCGAGGTCCAAGTAAAATCGTGGCCTAGCTCAGAGATTCCGAGAGGACAAACGCAGCAGGATCTGGTTAGCCACGCCCCCAGAAAATGGAAGGCAGATATTGCTGCATGATGAAGAACTGTTGCATTCCTAGTGCTGGTTGCAGCTCGTCCTGTGTTTGGGTTGCATTAGGGGGGCAAGCTGCTGCCCGGTCGACTGTGGTGCCGTTAGACCTGCGTTCCACCTGCGTTCTTGCTCCCCATAGTCACGTGACGTCCCGCCCCCTGAGAGGTGTATATAAGCCGGTCGCTGGCCA
>JARK01001353.1:1055734-1069560 GCA_000688135.1 Ancylostoma ceylanicum | reverse complement strand
GGCCCCCCCCCCCCCCCGCAAATACCCATAGTTTTTTTTTTAGCGAAACTGTCCTTGAAATGGAAAAATCCAGGTGAATTCCCCTCGTAGTCCAGTCTGGAGGAACTCTTCAATTACTGTGATGCTGATTAGATCGAAGAGATAGATAAAAGGTGCATAATGCTTTAAAGAATAGCGATATTCTAGTGATTATTCGAGCAATCATTCAATCGGAGGCCATATGGCAGGAAGCTTGATCTTTGTCGGATTTCCTTGAATCTTCTGGAATTGTTTATTTTCTTGCTGATATTTGCAGATTTTGTGTAGATTGTAAATGTTCATTGCATAAATAGAAACACGGAGCGATGCGTTGTCGCAAAGAAAGAAATTAACCAACGTTTCCGATTCACAACGCGGACGAGATGTATGTATTAGACATTTGACTCAAACGAGTGAAATCGAGTCGAGTTTCGTATAAATCGACTTTCGAGTGACTTGAAATACTGTGTATTCGAAAAAGCCCAAAAATCGAGTGGTTCGATATATCAACTACTCGAAAAAAGGAAGTTATTCGACTATTTGCCGAACAACTCGATATATTCGTTCACCCTTCAAATTGATCAAACAACATGCGGAAGCGCAGCAGAAGCGGAAATAACGGAGTTGCTGGTGGATCAGCATGTCATCAGAACATCCCTCCAAGGATCTGTTTGGGCGAGCCTAACTGTCATATATGTATGGTCAATGGGTTCAATGAAGGCTTTGAGGAAGTTGATAATAAAGTTGGCAGAATGAGCATTCAGCTTTTGAGTTTTTTTTTTGGCTAAACACGTGCATCTCGGCAGAGCATTATCGCTCAAAAAGGAAATCTCGTAATTTTGAAACATATTCGATTCACTGTTTCTAACTTATCTTATGTTGTTTGAGACTAGACATTCATGGTGATAGTTAATCTTCTCTCCAACTGATGCCCTCTTAGGAAACCATGGTGGGATGTGATGACGAGGTGGTGGTATCCAAGACGAATTCCTCACTGGAGTTCATGAGTCCTCTCTCTACCAGCAAGAAAGTGGCCTCTGAGATTTAAGCGTTGCGGGAATCCGTGTGGCTCAAGCTACTGACCTAAACCTTTGGATGATCAAACTGTTGGTTTGATCATCACTGCCTAACTGGTAACGTTTTTCGCGACTGCTAAACGCCACAGTTTTTCATCAACTTGCAGGCATCGAGGTGACCACTTAAGAGCTCAGAACGAAAGAAATTTGATGCGATGCAATGGAATCCGCTAAGAAGTATACACTCTTTATACAAGTATGTATACACTATGTACACCCGTTACAATCCTGCCGATGCCTGTAGCATTTATACTTCCTATATGCCGCTATTTTTTTTAGCAAACCTATCATGGATGATAGTTAACGATGATATGATACGCATTGGTAACTCTCCATTCATACCTGCGTATGATACGCAGATATGAATGGAGAGTTACCATTGTGGACGTCGATCAGCGCCAACCTAATGCTATGCATGTCTAAAAGGAGGGTATAGTGTCACATATGATTATATCTATGTACATATCTTTGAGTTCAAATCAGCTTTCATTTTCCGGCTTCGTTTCTCTTTTCATGGCATGTCGTTTTTGCTTCTGAAATATTTGAAGAATGATTTTCGCATGCGTGATGATCTTAAAGATAAGAGTTGAATTTGAATAGATGACATGACTCCGATAGCTGGTATGTCGTTTCATGGTTACCACCTCTGACTAGACAACATGTGGATACGAATACTCGAAGTCGACTCTTCGAAAAGGCGCGAAAACCGAGCTGTTCAAAATGTCGACTATTCAAGAAACTTCAAAAATCGAGTTGTATGAAATACATACTATTCGAAAAACTTCGAAAATCGAGTTATTCGAAAAATTCTGTGAGTTAAATGTCTACAGGGTGCGGCATAAATACTGTGTCAAAATCATTCCTTAATAACTTTCGTCGAAAAAGCGAAAACTCTAATTGCCCTTCAGTATTGTTTACTTGAAACCTTACAAATCGAATTTATTCGGAAATATCTAATGTGATCTCCTTCTGCATCCTTGACAGTGGCTGGACTTAGGGCAAGCAAGACCGTTGTAGACCGCAGACAACCTCGGGAAATTTTTCCCTCCTTCTGCCCCATAAGCGATCCCAGAATTGTGGCACCAGTGGGTTACTGAGCGCATGTCAACCTCTTTATGATTATCAATTATCACATCCACACCATCGATGTTAATGAAATTTGAACACCATTCTTCCGTCGGGATGAGATCGTGTAGTTGAGGCAACGGCGGTCATTTTTTGTTCTGCGCCTCGTTTCTTAGAGCAGTTCCACCCTAGCGAACCCATCTTGCATGAGTGTACCACCAGCTGTAACTGCTTTACAAAAATATCCTAGTGCTCTACCAAGGAGCTGTTTTTTAATCTCTTGTTCACCGTAGACTTCGAGCATGAGGTCGCTTTCAGAAACATAAGCTTCAATGATGAAAAGGGTCAAACGAAAGATGCAAGAGAGTTCCTTTCTACTCCATCTGGTGCCTTGGGGAACTGCGCATGTAAAAAGCAATTTTCATTAATCAAGCTTCGCTCCGCATTGAACTGTAGATCAACGTTCTAAGGTGCCCATCTCTTGCGACCCTTTCACGGTCCACCCAAGATGCATCACTGTGCTGCCTTCTCTCATGGTAATGCGCATCGCTGGAGACGTACTGTCCCTGGTACATGTAGAGTTCTGTCTGGACCTCCTCGCTGACCAGCGTATTCATTGCCTTCTGTAAAGGTTATCACTTTATGTGCACCCAATCTTCCCTTCTCGCAGTTTGGCATGGAACTCGTTTCTTGTGTATTCTTCTAAGATCTGGAAATGCGACATTTGTGTGGCATGCAGGTGAAAGTAGCCTCTCAACAGCGGAGCATTGTAGTGCATATTGGATGGTGCAGTGATATCGCTGTCAATCATAGGCGACCAGGAAGCGAGGTTGTACGATTGGGCTTCACAATAGGATCTCAGCTCTTTCCAAATTCGGATGTGTTACAACGTGGAAGGTTGGTGTGCGGTTGTGAAACCCGAAGGTAGTAGAGAAAAGGGGGTGACAGTACTGGAGGTAAAAGCCAGGCTGGAGAGCTTCATCTTATTGGGGACAGATCTAGCGACAGAATTTGACACAGTATTTATGCCGCACCCTGTAGTATGTATCTGCATATCAGTAAAACAGTGTATACACGTATACAGTGAAACATGCATCAAAACACCTATATACATACATAATGTTCCAACAAGGAGGTGTTTCACAAAGAAAAAAAGGAGTAATATATTCCCACAAAAAAAGAGAAAAGTGGAAAATCAACTGCAGAGAGCAAAAGTGCGGCAAAGATAAACAAACCAACATCCTGGGCTAACTTATGTCCGGCACCCTGCCTCTTTACATCTCTACCCACATATCAGACCAGCTTTATTCTTCATGCCAAGATCGTCGCGGTTATACTATAGCAAATTTCGCTACTTGTTCTACGTGCGTCAGTGAGTCCATTTGAGCTAGAAAATGAACGATAGTGAGAAACAACGGAAGCGGAATGATAGAGTGCATATAATATGGAGGAACAATCAGAAGGAGCTGAGAACTCCGTGTTTTGAGTTTGGGAAAATGAAGATTGCAACGGAAACTGGACACATTGCATCCCAAGTCGCTGAATTGAAGTCCCAGAATTTAAGGCCACGTCTGAGTCACTGTCAGCTCACGCCCGTACAGTATAGCACAGTGGAGTGGATGATCACCGCCCATGCTGGAAGAGCGCCGAGTTCATCGCGGCGAGATCAACTGAGCGGCATCGGACCGCGACGAATCAGTGTGAGAAATGGAGGTGCTCAGAAGTGGCTCGAGTTTTTCCACTCTGCATGCATCCATCCGCCTTTTCTACTATTTCCGCATGAGAAGACGCTCAGTTCAAATCAGCGCGATGAACTCAGCTCATGAGTGCTCCCAGCAGTGGCGCGAACGGCATGATCTGCTACTTTGTGCTACATGTGCCAGAAAATAGCACTACTCCTCTAGGCAGCATCACCGGCTGGCAGCAGCTAACTGCTGCCTAAAGATCCGGCACCTTCATAGATGTATCATAGTTGCTGTTGAAGAACAATGAAAAAATAGACGACTATCACAAATTCTCGCAGAAATGCTCCCGCCACGTGTGGGCGTGGGGCATGCAATCGCATTGGAGCACTTTTTTTTTCCCGCAACCCAGGATTTCTGCAAGAAATTTCACTACTTCGAAGGAATGTTCTGATGCGCTCTCAACTCCAAGAAATGCGGCCTGGGGGTAGCTATTCTCCCCCGAGATGGCATCCTTCGTTTTTGAGAAACCGTCTTCGTTTTTGAAAAGAACCGTCTTTAATGGTCAAAAAGTGGTTTTTGACCATTTTTTGACCATTAATGACGCTTTTTTCCAAAAGCGAAGACGGTTTCTCAAAAACGAAGGATGCCATCTCGGGGGAGAATTGGCTCCCCCATCGGGCGGACTTGTTGGAGTCGACAGCTCATCAAAGCTCTCCTTAGAGCTGGAAAAATTTCCTGCGGAATTTTCCGGGTTGAGATGAAAACATGCTCCAATGACGATTTCCTGTTCCTGACAGGTCCACTAACAAGTTCGAACCAGTTCTCGCAGGTTCCAACATTCCCATGTTTTTATTAGTTTTTCGAAGGTTTCAGCTTACAATTAGATTTGAGATAAACTGGACTAAATCTCCGTACGCGTTGCTAGATGAAATATCATTCTTGAACTTTATTGGAGGCTATTTCTATGATTTTTTCAATATTTTACGAAAGAGCTCCAATGTGTGGGTACCTAGTAGCCTATTCCTGAATTTAACTGGACTTAGTAGTCACCAGCCAGTGGTGACCACNATCGGGCGGACTTGTTGGAGTCGACAGCTCATCAAAGCTCTCCTTAGAGCTGGAAAAATTTCCTGCGGAATTTTCCGGGTTGAGATGAAAACATGCTCCAATGACGATTTCCTGTTCCTGACAGGTCCACTAACAAGTTCGAACCAGTTCTCGCAGGTTCCAACATTCCCATGTTTTTATTAGTTTTTCGAAGGTTTCAGCTTACAATTAGATTTGAGATAAACTGGACTAAATCTCCGTACGCGTTGCTAGATGAAATATCATTCTTGAACTTTATTGGAGGCTATTTCTATGATTTTTTCAATATTTTACGAAAGAGCTCCAATGTGTGGGTACCTAGTAGCCTATTCCTGAATTTAACTGGACTTAGTAGTCACCAGCCAGTGGTGACCACTTCGTGCTGCGACCTGGTTGACTAATACGGAATACTCCTCATCTTATTAATATTACTTCCACCATCAAACACGAAATCGAATCGCGCAGGATTAGCTCAGTCTACGTGGTAAGAGGCTTAGTGGATTCGCTTACTTATTGCGTCTATGTTTAATTGAGTACACCTGGAAAGGAGTCCATCAGACTGTTGTGATCTACTCATCATCGAAAAGCGAAGGGAGATGGAGAGACGCTTCTATGTGTATGCTCATGTGAGCCTTGTCATCTTCACGAAAATGAGGGTTGGAGGCCTATGCTGGCGGTGAACTGAAGGAGACAAATGATGACCACAAAACCCAAACATATAAATGGGATGAAACGATCGCACGCGTGCAAACTAGGCGATTGTGCTATTGATTCCCCTCATGCTACATCTCATATGGCACATTGCGAACGAACACCGTTGAACACCGTTGACTGTCGAGAAAGAAGAGCTTTTCTGCGAAGCCTCCCACCTACGTAAAAACCAGACAAAACCTCTTTTTTGAAAAATCTCATGACTGGCAGCTAGCTGTGCTAGGACTGGAACGAAACTGAAGTTGAAGTGCTGAAGTATCCGAAGGTGCTTCATCCTTGTAGGTAATCTCCAAATCATATCATTTTCGACATCTTCTCAAGCAAAGGCGACAAGCTTGTCAAAGTAGGGGTGTCCTTGAGTTGTACAAGACTGCTCACGGGATGTCGAAAACCGACGGTCGCTACACGAAGTCACCGGCGCTCACAGTCGCTTTGCCATCACTTCCTTAGAACTACCCTAGCCAAAGCGATCTGGTCACCATTCGATTTGTCTCGAGGAGATCTGTTCAGTGATCTACTGATCGTCGGAATAAACCTTCCAACTTTCCGCTTACTGGCTTCTTCCAAGCAATCGATAGCGCGTAATGGATGAGATCAACACTAGCGGAAACATGAGCAATGAACTGGAACTCAAAAACAAATTCGAATGTTTCTACTAAACTAAGGCGAAACCTCTCAAAATCAAGCACCAGGAAGCAGAAGTGGGCAAACTCCACGCTGTTCCGCTGGCATTCAATTTTTTACGTAGTTGCTGTTGTACCATGCTGTTGTAGCAGATCTAGCAGATTTGAGTAAGGAAGAGTTTTAGGCCTAAGAGAACTTTTTGTCTACTTTACCCTCTGCAAGTGCAGGTGTTGTGGGTTCACCTATCCTGATGTCACATTTCCTGATGCTCACCTAAAATACAGACTTTTGTTGTACTCTGTGGAAAACTCGTTGTTGAGGGAGCTACAGGTCCCTAGTGAGAGAAGCTATTCATCTCCCATAGAAAAGTAAAGCAAGCACTGCTTACACTTCTGAAAAATGCAGTAGAGGTAGTTCCGACTGTCCTCATTTGCCGAGGAGGACTGTGCCAATTTTGCCGAAAATTTAGCCACATTCCTATAACCGTCTGTACCGGCCCTACGAGAGTGTTGGGACGGTGGGTACCAGGGATGTGCGTAATTACGATTTACGAACTACGGTTTACGGCCAGTTTTTGCGATTTTTCTTACGATTTACGATTTACGAAAAATGGCTCAAATTTCGTAACAAAATCGTAAATAACGACAAGGAAGTAATCTCTCTATGGCGCCTATGCCAAGAGAGCGAATATGCGTGACTTGTCTCTGTTGGCATTTCGCACCTGAATCAAGAGCGAATTTGTACCTTTCTGCTTATGTTTCTGACTATTTGGAGGCAATCGCTCATATAAAATTCATCTTCAAGACTCTTATGGAGAAGATTTGCTGTGACCGTAGACTGAAGGGTGACAGAAAGCGCAATAGAAACATCAGTAGCCACATTTTTAACTCTGTTTTCCGTACCATGCTAAGCTATCGCAAAGGATACCAGCTGTTAATCAAACCTCCGTCGTTCGTCAGAAACTCCGCTTTGTTCTTTTTTTTTCTGATTTCAAATGTATGATGATACATTTTTTTCCTGACCGAGCTCTTATGAACCAGTTGATAGTGCCAATGAACGAGGATGATGAAGTGCAAGAAATATTCCCTCTCCGGGATTCACAGCTCAGCGCTTCATCCCCTAACACCGCTGGTACCAATTTACCTATGTCGAACGAATAAATTACTTGGTCTTCACGGAAGCGGATAGGAACATCGACATTTTTGACTCCAGAAACAATGAGCAGATCAAACAGAAAACGATGCACAGCGATGAATGATAGTATTTTCACGGACCTAGATAGCCTCATGAAACATGGGGAAAACTTCGCTTCATCATAATGTTATTACTCTAAGGATGAGGAGATTTGTGGGAAGAGCTATTTCGCATGAACTTGTTAGCAGAAGAGCCGGAAATTTCTTGCTTTTATCAGAAATACTCAGACCCTCACTTACGATTTACGACTATTTTCGAAAATTTACGATTAACAATCTACGAAAACCAGATTTTTCGTTACACACATCCCTGAATGGGTACCTGTGCACTATGAGAGACCTTGTGAAGCGTCTCGTAAGTCCCTGAGTAAGGGAACATACCGCATTTGTGGTGGCTCGCAGGTTCGATGCCTGCCCAAGGAAATCTTTTTGCAAAGTGTTTGCTTCGATGGAAGAAGCCGTTATTCGGGCGAACTCGTGAATACTTCGAGCAGTAACGGATCCCTAACGCAAAAAAAAACTCGGCACAATATTGAAAAGAAACATACATTAGACGTCCTGGCGAGGACGAGATGTTATGGGAGCTCATATATTATTACAGGATTTGCATCGGATAGCCTTCTGAAGTTCACGGATAGGAGCAGTTGTTCACCAACGGTGTAGCCTACTCTAAGTAGTACCAACGACAATATCGCCGTGGACTATAACGTAGGCTAAAGTCAGTTCAGGAAAGAACGGGCGTGGCTCATCAGAGAGAGCTGCGTAAGGCGTTCGGAAAACAGATTCGAGACCGATGATGAAGACGGCCCATAATGACGCACAAGAAATTACGAATGACTTCCATTGACCGCGAAAGTCGAACGCTCCGTGAGCGACAAAGGAATGGGATGGCAAGGCGTTGCTTCGCGAGGCACGCTGCACGTGTAACTGCTCGTTCGGCGGCGGCGATGCTGAGATGAGAGATGACAACGTGCTGGCTACTTTACAAAAATCACGCCATCTTGCGAACTGCACGTCGAGGTGGGACGGAGAAGTCCGCGGTTGCCCTCCGCCTGCCCGCAGGATTCAAGCCGTGTTCACTGTTCCGCAAAGTGCAGTACATCCGGGAGCTAACAAGGAACCCCGTGACGCCCAGCAGTTGAAAATGATGTTGGGCAGCAGTGAAATGTCCAGGTGACTTTTCTGCTTAGCCTGTCAAAGTCGACGCATAGGCATAAGTTCTGCAGTGAATAGAGAAATGAAAAAAGGAAACAAAATCCAGGGTTCTGAATGCAACGACTAGGCGTAGCCTTTAGCATTTCCGTTTACGGTGGTAGCTAGACAAACATCAGCAGCGGAATCGTGAAATCTTCCAAGCCGGTGGTGAAATTTCTAGCTTCCTAGTTTCGAAGTTTTTATGGGGTTGAGGACATACATAGTTCTAAGTATATTTCGTTCTTAATGTGCGAAGTCTTCAGTGATCCGGTCAGGTGGAAGAAAAAACTTTGATAGACGAGTACAAGAAGATGCCAGCCAGAGCAGGAGTGAAGATTTCTTTATGTCCAGCAAAAGTGTGCAGTGCGAAGATACGACGGTGATGCAAATCACTCGTACATCGATCACACGGTTAATGATTGTGCAGAGAAAAAAACAACGAGATTCCGATAGCGTGTTTCCGCTAAAAGAAGGCAGTCCGTGCAGGGGAACGGTGGTAGCGAGCCTCGATTCCTTTCCTCGAAGCCCTCTGTCCACCCTCTTGGCTTAATGTTTACCTTACATAGAGTTTGAAGAAAAAGAGAAAGAAGGCATGGAAGCACAGATGACAATTCAAATCAGAACTTTCTTTCTTAACAGACTATAATATGTAGCATCAAAAATAGAATAACAGCAAAAAAATTAAGTATCGTGCAGTTGCAACACTTTTATTCGACAAGAACGGGCAGAAAAAAAATGGGAAAGCCGTCAGCGAAGGCTGTGTCAAGACCCTTGGAGAACAAATTCGGCATATGAGTAGTAGAATAACAAACGACATGCCTCGCAGACGGCGCTGACGTGGCTTTGTTCAAAAATGCATTGATGGTGCTTGTGCATTTCCTTCCACAGGCTCGGCTGTGACATTTCTGTTCAATTTCCCAGTTCAGTCCTTCTGCTCAAGGTGTAGAGAAGTACTCCTAACACAACTTTCATCCAGCATCTATGATGTTTCGGTTAGCGCCCTGATCTATACTCAACCAATGGATCCAACCCTCCAGGACAGAGGAGTCGGTACCGGAGGAGACTGGAAGGGCGAAACACAGAGCTGGCTTATCGGGTGTCTCCTGCATAAGTATGAATAGGTCTGTATGTAAGGCAAAGTATAGAGAGCCTTCACCGCCTCAGCAATTTCAAGATGAAATCGAATGCTGAGGTGATCCATCCCGGATAAGAGATTGGTTTTCTGCCTACCACTTTATCCTGCAGACACGTGGGAATGAACGTGCAATTCGTCATGCCATAGAAATTCCAACCGTACCAATAGTAAGAAACGTCTCCCACATTTGACGAACAGGATATTTCAAGGGGTGTTTCATTCAATGATCAGTGTAAGCGTTTCTACGACTTACAAGCAAGTAGTCGTTTAAAAGTAGCCCTACGCTCACAGTATCAGATGAATTTCTATTAGGTTGGTGCAAAAATAATGCGCGTTTTCAACCCTTAAATTCCTGACATCATATCTCGGTTCAAAATCAATGTTTTCAAACATGCTTAGAACCATTCAAATTCGCAAACCTTTAGCAATAATANNGCGACCCTGCGCAATCGTCCTCGGTGCGAATCGAACGGTTGGTGGTTCCTGAGAAGCTTCGCGAACCCATCTTCATAGCGTTTCATACGAGCCCATCTGCTGGCGGCCACTTTAATTGGCGTAAAACACTCACTAAGATCGCTCGCAGGCATTTTTGGCCCCACATGGCAGAAGATGTCTACGCACTCGTTCGATCCTGCGAGCCATGCCAACGCAAACGAGCCCAGCGGATGAATCGCGAGCATCTCTTGCCTGTTGCTAGCGGAGCTGTTTTCGATAAGGTATATGTTGACCTGACCGGTCCGATCCACACATCTGATTCTGGCAATAAGTACATCATTGCCATGATTGATCACTTCACCAAGTACGTGGTTGCCGCGCCCTTACCCGATTGCTCCGCGATTACGGTAGCACAGGCAGTAATGACTGAATGCATCCTCAAGTACGGGGTGATGACTCAGCTCGTATCGGACAATGCCGTTACTTTAAAGGGGAAGTAGTATCCGAAATAGGGAAGCTACTGCAAATTAACCGTTACTACACTACTCCTTATCATCATGAAGGTAACGGCGCTTGCGAGCGAGTTTTTGCTACTTTTCACCCTATGCTTCGCACGTACATAAGCGAGAATCAGTCTGACTGGGATAAATATGTGGCTGCTTGCGCATTCATGTATAACACGAGTGTTCATAGTAGTACTAATAACACTCCCTTCTTTCTGATGTACGGAAGAGACCCAATATTCAATATCGATTTGTTAATCAAACACGATCTTCAGCGTCACATTCCATCTGACGATGACGCCGGCATTTACGTTGAGAATTTGGTATCCACTCTCCACGCCGCATGGAGGGCAGCAGCCGCGTTCAACCAGAAACAGAGTCGGAAATTCAAGCAGCAATACGATCAGTCACATCTACATCCACTATCAATAAAGGTTGGTGATCGTGTTTTCCTGCGAGATTTCACTCCCAAGTTAGGTTTGTCTCAGAAATTGGTCAACCCTTGGCTAGGCCAGTTTCGTGTTATAACCGTGGACCCTCCACATTTAATTATCACTAGCATTTCTTCTCCCCAGTCACCTCCGAAAAAGGTGCACATGAATCAAGTTAAGAAATGCTTCGAACTCTCAGGGCCGGTATTTACATCACCATGGCGTCCGGAGGAGGAAACGCTGGCATTGGCCGCCTCCGACGCCGCGGACTCCGATGTGTGCGGGTATCACCATACCGTGATACAACAATCTGAACAGGTTGCACCTAGTAGTTCACATACTTACAATACTCGTTTCAGGTCTCGACGCACATCCATATGACCGGATGGTCCGATACCACGACATGTTCCTAACTGATTCTATTCAGTTATCTTTCGATTTCCTTCCTTTTATCCCCTTCACGCCTTTTTCCAACTATCTGATTTCTCCATTTAGCACAGAATTCTTCTCCATTTCATACTACTCGCTCACCTCTAAACTGCCTCACACGTGGTCGCATTCATTGTCATAGTACAACGCCAGGCATACACTACCTTACTTTTATTTCAGATACCTTGAGTACACCCGACAACCAATCGTACGCATTTCTGCGCCCATGGAAACTTCCGACGGCGCCCCACCGGGGCTGCCTCCGCCTGGTCTCTCACAGAGCCCACACAACAATTCTACAGGGGAGTTCTCCACTGATATTTCTCTTAGCCGGGATCCGGCCGAAACCCACAATAGCCTGGCCCTTGAGCCTACAAGTAAGTTAACGTCTGGGCCCTCCAAGGCCGACGAAGTTACGCAATCCCAAATAATTTCAGCTTCCCCCTTGTCTGCCGAGCATATGGGCGACGATGACGCAACCGATGTTCCAGTGATGCGGACCAGAACATCATCTGGCACCGACTATGATGAGGTTGATATGGACACTTCGTCCCCTCCTCTTTCTCCACCTAGCCGGGATCCGGCCGACACCCTTACCTGTTTATCATCGGGACGCCTCGACCTTTCAGAGGAGGCCTTGCTAGCATCCCCCAAGGGCCGTAAAGACGAACTCGAACTCTCTGCTTCGCTGGAGAACTTAGCTGTGACGATGCCTCCGACAGCGACCGTGCTTCCAGGTTCCGATAGATTCGGCCTTCGTTGTCGCCAACGCGAAGAAGCAGTCAACCGCGAGGACAGTCCATCACCCACGAGCGGAAGCGGTGCTCCGCCACCGAAACGAGCTGCGGCCGAATTAGACGCGACAGAGTTCCCACCTTTATCGGGATTTTCTTCACCGCCACCCGGCCCATCCCAACCATGGCCTGCCGCTTCTGCACCTGACGAAGGAGGTCCGCCCGAATATCGCCGAGATACCAGCCCCCAGCGCGGTGGATCCGGACGCTTCCAACGCGGAGGGCGCAACTCTGGTCGTGGACGTGGCAGAGGCGGCGGTAGGGGTCGCGGTAGCAACAGGCGCGACAGGCCAGCACCTCGCAACCAGCATTGGGGCACCCGCGCGACCGACGCCGAGACAGATGATAAGCCAGCACGGATTCCGAGTCAGACGCCCGAGTCTTTCTACCACTACTTAATGCGCTCACACCCGTGGGGCGAGTACGTTAACCCCCGCCCCGTTCGTCGTCTTCGCGATGACACGGTAGAAGTCCTGACGCGTATGCCAACAGATGTATACGAACATCCTCCTTCGTCCGGCTACTTACGGCTCAGCTTCAACCGTACCTTATTTCCAAAAGTGCACCTAGGGCGTACCATACCGATGCCACCCATGCCCGTGATAGAGCTGCAACACTTGGAAGACACCATCGCGTTCCGCGACAGGTCTAATGACGTCTTGCGACGCACCCTCGACGGAACCTACGTGGACGACGATGTTGCTGATGTTCTCAGAGTGCCCGTCGGCGTGCACGACACTGTGCTGATCCCTCCGATCATCGATGGTACTAGGCCAGTCCTCTATCAAGTAGTGTCAACTGGTTGGGGAACGGGAGTGATCCTGGAGGCCAAGGACTTTTTCACCATGGGACCTGACCGTCGGGACCTGCATTGCATTATTCTCGATCAACATGCCATCAACAAGGCCAACAACATGCGAGGTTTCGACAAGACTATGGTCTCGGTTAAGGACTTCGTCTGGGTTTATGACGTCAAACCGACTCTCCAAGCTCTCAGAAATCCGTCCACTGCACTCGACGAGGCTCGCATCCCGAGGACGACCGCACTAGAGAACAACTCGGTGTACTTTTTCAGAGTGTCCTCGTTCGTGTTCTCGACGCCAGACACGTTGGAATCACCAATCTACGGCCTGGTTCTATTCAAAGTACAGAGGAGGAATCGAACCACCCATCTGAAAATAGCGTTCGAAGGTGCGCCAGAGGCCGTTGTCGTCACCGCGAAACTGTGCGACTTCTCGTTGGAAGATATTCAGGTCGACGATTTCGTCTGTGCTATTACTCGGTACAACGCCTCTTGCGCTACCCGGTTCTCCGAACCTCCCGCTTCCGAGCAGGCGCGGAAAATTCTATGCCAAAAGGTGAGATCGTTCTTACCGATGCACCCAGATGAATCGATCATGCCGCTGAGGGTATTCCGTCCGACGCCGGAGGACCTGCAATGGCTGAA
>JARK01001353.1:1034036-1051870 GCA_000688135.1 Ancylostoma ceylanicum | reverse complement strand
AGAGTATCCCCAGACTTCGCCAGTTCGAAATGAATCAAAATGAACCGGCGATAGAAGAGATAAGGATCGTGGAAATGATACTTATCGAATGCCACGTGGATTGCCTGGAACGCTGTCAAACGTAGCTCATCGCAGGTACTCTCGAGTATGTGCCCACAATGAAGTGGCGATGTGAGCGATGGCGATAATGGGAAGGATGCCTATCGATTGCCACGCCCCTTTGATTATCATCCCTCTTTCGTCTGGGGTTTCCTCATTCACTTTATCCATGTGGCGACCGCCAGCGAAGTCTGGGGATAATCTTACGTCTGAGCTGAGTCAGCCCAGGAGAATGCCGTCTGGGCAAATTGGTCTGGTTATCACATCACTGATTCACATGTGCTGTCAAGAATCATGCGAGCTACGAAAAATGCAATTTATACTAGCGGCGAATGTTTAGCGCGGGTGCGTCAACATAATGAAGGATGGAGCAGGACGCATCGCTAACGCAGCTCAGAAGCACGCGTTTGCGACCTTGCGGCGACCGTGCGTTCTTTTCATTGAGGATGTACATTCACCATTGACCGGTCTTCATGGAAAATCTTCAACAAATGGATGTCTGTGTCTGATTAGCTCTGGCAATTCTAGCGGGCCTTCCGCGTGCTATACTTGTGGGCTGTGCTTGTTACCGGACCTTCGGCGTGCTATATTTGTGGGCGGGACATGTCAGCTGGCCTCCCGCGTGCCAGGCGGGGCTTGTTAGCAGGTCACCCGCGCATGCTTTCCGTGACATCGGGCTACCACCGCGCCCGATTGGGAATCTGCTAACAACAGCTCAGACCAGCGGAACACATCATTTTGGTTTTATTGCAGGATTAACCGGCTAGATAGTTGAACCGGCGAGATCATTTTGATTTGATAGGTCAAGTAATCGACCAAGTGAGCGATCTATAAGCGCCTCAGCCCGTAGTTAGATCCCAGTCCACTCTCTGCTTCTGCGGAGATGGAGTCCCACGGGACTCGTCTGGCCCGCTGAGGTCCGGTGCAAACGGTGGCCCAGTACGAGGATCTGGCGAGATACGTGGGACGCGGTCCTGCGCGGCCGTGTCGCGGATGCATGAATCCGCTCCGGATCCGCTCCGGAGCGGATTCATGCATCCGCGTGCGAAGCGAGGCCTCTGCGTGCGAAGCGCATGCGCATTCCGGGGTTCTACGCACATTTTTGCTTTGTCTTGTTTTTAAGTCTCGGTACAAAATCCGGTCTCCCGCGTAAGCTCGCAGGACAAAATCGGGACGTTGCGGGACAAAAACTCACAGTTTTTGATGACTCCGGCTCACACTCGAGCGGGAGTCATCATTAGGGCAATTTATACTGGACGCGTGCGACTGACGCGCGTGCGACTATGTGATGAAGAACAGGGGCTAGTCACATCGCAGTCGCATAGCAGTCGCACGCGCTTGCGGCCTCGCGACGGCCGCGCTTTGTTTTCATTCAGAATTTCGTGCCGCGTTGACCGGTCTTCATCGAAAATCTTTCGCAAATGGGTGCGTGCGCCTGGTAGTCGCATCTGGTGTAAATTGCCCTATTTTGTCAGGCGGGACTCCCGTCCGAATGTCTGAGACGATCGGACGACATTTGAGTGAAACCTACGCAGGGGAAAATGAAGGAGAGGAAGAGAACGTTTCGCCCTACAGCATCCTTTGCCCCTCGGGACTGTCAACCTATGACAACTCTAGCACTTGTGGCGTCGCCTGCGCTGGCGTTGCGGTCTTTAATGAACTCCGGTATATGGCATGCGGATAAGAGGCATCGACCGCCGCGCGCACACCGCGCGTCGCAGCCCATTGGGGCAGCTATGCTGATACTTAGGCCTTTCAGTACGCCAAATAGTGTACAAATAGTAGACGTCGTCCAAGTGTTCATAATGTTTTCGGCATGTTTTAGCAGCATCGAATGAACCATGACAAAAATGCGAAGCAGCATATTGTACAGTCCTTGTCGAAAAGATAGACAGATTGCGCGTGCAGTTTCTTAGAGGCGCGGCTGCAGAATCGCGGCGGGACCTACTCGACCTTCTCACTTGGAGCATGCTCTCTCCGCATCCCTCGTTCAGGTTCTGCCGCGATGGTGCAGTGGCGCAATCCGTCCATCTTTTTGAAAAGGACTGTACGCTGGTGTATCCAGTGATTTTACCGAGGAACCTCAAAAACCGTGTTTTGCATGAGATTGGAAGATGCAAATCCCACTATTGAGACATGCGTGTTTTAATCAATAGTTCTATACCAGCAGATCCATGCAAAACCTATGCGTACCCATGCAAAACGCATGCAGAACTTATGCGTCTCCGAAATTCGATGCAAATCCGATGCAGAACCCACGAAAAACACACGATTTTCTCGTCCCATGCATGGGTTCCGCATGGGTTCTGCATGGGTTTTGCATGGGTATGCATAGGTTGTGCATAGATTTACCATTGCTGGTATAGAACTATTGATTAAAAAAACCGTGCTTTGCATGTGCACGCATGTCTTAATCGTGGGATTTGCATCTTTCAATCTCATGCAAAACACGGTTTTTAAGTTTCCTGAGTAGTGAGTAGATGTAGTCTGTTTCAAGCGCGGAAGTTAGTGAAAATGGAGTTGGGGGGCATTTAGAAAGGTGGCCCTAAAAGATAATGCAGAAGGAATCGCAGGACTCTTGACATCAAGTCTCCAAGACTTATGGTTGTAAGTTCGTATTGCAGCGCTGGTAACATGTATTTTTTGCAATACCTTAAACTTTTCTGTCTTCCCACGATCGACTAGCTCTATGAAATGTCTCCTCTTCTCGGGATTCTCAACATTCTGACACAGTCCGAGAACGCGGACTTCAATTTTCAGACGGAGCATTCTTTTGTCACCCTCGCACATCTCTGTCTTCATCGCGTACTCCTGAAAATCCCCCGTAAAAATCTGTTCTGGATGTACCGAAAAGGAACAAGGACCTTCTTGTCTTCATTGTCCTGTTTCACGACCTTGTAGACGTCTCCAAAACCACCAGAACCCAACAATTTGATAATTTTCCACCTACCAATTAATTGTTCAGGGTCGTTGTTTAGTGACAGCTTTTCCAAAAACATCTTGCTCACGTGAAATTGTCACTTTTGAGCACGTCATTTTCTTTCATTTTTTCTCGTTTTGCTACCCTTTCTTTCTTTTTCTTGTCGGCAGCCTTCTTGTCAGCGCTTTTTTGTGCAGGTTTCTTCTGAAAAGAGTAACGTTTTGAGCATTGTGAAGCACGACAAATTAGCACCAAGCAGAAACAAACAGTTGGGTCGCCGGCTGCGGTGTTTAGCTTGCACGTCTGAAAGGAGTTGAACGGCTCGTCGTGTTAGTCTGAGTGGAATCGGTTCAAATTCACCTTTGCCTCGTTGTCATCCGCGGCTTTCTTCGCCGCCTCCTTCGAAGGGTGACTGGCCTCTTTAGGGTCTTTGGGGTCTTTGGGCGCTGTGGAGCCAGAAGGCTTCGATGCTGAGGACCGTGCAACTGGCTTTGCGGCATTCGGTGCTGGTTGTGCACCCGGTGGGTTGGCTTTCATGGCAGAGGTAGCAGATGTGAAACACACCCGACCGCAGACTGTTTTGATTGAGATGGAGCTGGCCAAACATTATATGTAGTTACCAGTAACTTATCAACAAACTGGTGCAGAAGAACCGGCTGCAGGCGGCATGGTTTTTGCCCGTTTTTCATAAAAATTATTTGAACAAGGTCCTCCGCCTATCCTACTAAATTGATGTTTTACAAAAAATTGCATGGAACTCATGAGTGAAAACCGAAGTGGCCCCCCACCTCTGTCTCAAGATGTCGGCAAATTTTTCAATTTGCTTTACAGGGTAGGTATCGATTTTGTAATAAAATTTAATTTGATTGTCTTAAATTAGAAATGGTTCACTAAGGACTGAATTGTGCGGGTTCCAAAAGTGCGGAAGGCTCCAATTTTTATGCCACTGCATCCCCCCCCCCCTCCCTTCTATAAATCCGCCTCTTGAAGCTGCTCGGTGATTTTTTTTATAAAGAACTTATAAGTGTTTTAGTCCAATGACTGGAAATCTTTCGAATCGTTCCACTCATGAAATATTTCCATGACACCACAAAATCCTTCCGCTTACCTGTCTGAAGGAATTTCGTAACTCGCGCTAATTCAATTCTGGATGAAAGTTTTCAATAATACTGCTGTCTACAATTTTCTAAGTTTTGAGCAGCTGTGAACACAACCCTTCCGATTGCTGCAACTGCAAAATGGGCGCAGAACTTGAAGTAACATTGCTATTCGATGATCTTGCATCCATTCAGCTTTTGTTTATTTTCATGTATGCGGTTGTTATGGAATCCTCCGCACAGAAAATTCTCATAAGTTTGTATGCTTCTACAAATACATACCAGTTCTGAGGGAGGGAGGGCTTTCCGGTACATAGGCTCCGCCTCCCGGCGAGAGAGATAGGAAGCGCAGGCAACAGTAGCGCCGGAGAGAGACTGGATCCGCAGAGAGCAGCTGGCAGCAAATCCTAGAAGTCCGGGGAAGTTCTAGTGTTGAGCNGTGTGTGTGTGTGTGTGTGGGCGTGTGTGGGTGGGTGGGTATGTGGATGGGTGTTTGTGGGCAGGTGTGTAAATTGATCGATAGTTGCAGGTGGAGGTAGTCTGATACCTGCACTGGAGTCGAACTAATGTCTCAATCTAATAACGTTGAGGTGTCATGAGGACAGCACTACCGGAGCATCTGGCTGTGGCTTTGGCCCACCCTCACTGCCATTTTTCTACAAAGGACCTGAGTTGTTGTATTATAGGAATAAGCTATGTGTTACTATGTCAAGGTTAGTTCTGCAGACATATTTCTGATTTTTGCTACTAAACTTCATGCTATAACGAGATTGAATTCAGAGGCGCAGGTAAGCCACACAAGCACTGTATCTGCAATACAAATATGTGCAATGGATTGGTCAAGCCAGTGGAAAGGTACCACTTATCGATAACCAGAGATGGCACTTTGAGATCGAGATCATTGGTGCTAAGGTATGTACTTCTACCGTACGATTACTATCGACGACCTCGTTTCGCGATCAGCATCCTCCTCCCTTATCTACTCGGTTCACACCATGGAGCGTTTTCAATGCTGTAGATTTATATTAATACATACCTACAATGGCGGCCTCATATCTAGCACGGCGCCCACTTTGGACTGACAACTGATGAAAACACAGCGCATTTCGTAATTAACACATTCGCGACAATGTGCTCAACCGGGTGAGCACGCCCCTTTCGCAGTTATATTTTTGTGAAGCAATCTTAATGAGCAAACTCCTATACAGTAGTATACTAACAAATGTTCAAGCGATCTATACACGCGATGGACAGAGCAGACATCCTCTCGTACTTGTTTAATGCGTGGTTTAAACTGACAAGTAAAGAAACAATTCATATGAAGATTAACTTACTCAGTTACTACCTCTTATGCAGGTGAGCTTCTTGACTCAGCTTCAAGCTCGTGCATATTCGCGTTTTGGTTTGTCTCAAATTCGCGCAATTTCGAAGTATTATGCAGCAGTGGAAAAATTCCTACCGCGTGGGACCACGTGCTCAAGCGGTTGAGCACGGGTCCTACTTGTGCAAAAGCGCCTGTGTCCCACGTGACACACCATGCCAAAAGCGTAAGGTCGTGAATGTGTTAAAGGCAGTGTCTCAGCTCAGGTTTGATTTCCAGAATTGGGTATGAGAAGAATCTCGGGGCGACGCTGATTACAATGGTGTAGGTATCCAAACTCAAAACTGCAAAAAACCCCCTTCTTTTACGGTTTCATTTTGGAGCAAACGTCCAGCCGCGGCATCGAAAGCTCGTACACACGGCGACGCGCCGATATCGATCGGCGCCACTGCATGCCACTCCACGCCGGCAGGCGGCACCTTGCATTCGAGCTCTCTTGCATGCAGCTTTGTAACGTTCTCGAATTCTTGTTTTTTCTACAAATTTCATGATTGCTCGTTGTTTACATGTGATAACTGCTGAAAACATGAAAGAAGTAACTACAGACCCTGTAGCTAAACACCATATAAAGCGCTGTAGGAAGATGATACAGTAAGTCAGTCACGTCCGAACGAGTTCAGATGAAATTGAGGGTTTCCTTCAATAGGTCGGGTTCATCTTCACAAAAAGACCGATAGGTCTAAATCAGCAAGTATTTTCGTGGAAACATTCAAAAAAAAACACAGGCATACGGATTTACATAAATTGGCGATATTCACATATGTAGTTAGCAAAATATATATGTACACATGTACATACCATGTTTTGATCAGGCCTCCGTAAAGAGAAAGGATACTGAAAGATTCATTGGTCTAGAATCTATGTATTGTTTAGTGGATGAGCGAGTATTAAAGAAGCTGCTGCAAACAATGGACAAACAATGAACAACAGGTACTCGTAATAGTAAACAACGAGCAGTCATGAAATTTGTAGAAAAAACAAGAATTCGAGAACGTTACACAGCTGCATGCAAGAGAGCTCGAACGCAAGATGCCGCCTGCCGGCGTGGGGTGGCATGGAGTGGCGCCAATCGATATCGGCGCGACGCCGTATGTACGAGCTTTCGATGCCGCGGCTGGACGTTTGCTCCAAAATGAAACAGTAAAAGAAAGCAGTTTTTTGCAGTTTTGAGTTTGGGTACCTACACCATTGTAATCAGCGTCGCCCCGAGATTCTTCTGATACCCAATTCTCGAAATCAAACCTGAGCTGAGACACTGCCTTTAAGAAGAACCCCACAAACCTCCCCCCTTTTTTCTTCTTTCAGGAGTTCTCCCTCTTTTTATGAGTTCTTGTTTCCTTTTCGACCATCCTTCTTTTCGGCCACCCTTTTTCGACCTCAGCGAAGGATGTGTAGTGAAGTCGTTTGATATCTCCTCCCAAAACACCTATCCACCTAATGATTCTGCAATGCAAGCGACTTTCGGGTTTCTCACGGAACACTGCAACTCTACGAACTTGTATGTCCTTTCAATTGCGTAGAGTGCTTGAATTTGTTACCACCTGTGCGGGACACAATCCCTCTGCCACCTAAGAGTCTCCTCCCTGCGACTCTCCAGTGTGATACTCAATACCACTTCTGTAGTACCCAGTAGAATAATAGATTATTAACAGAATATGGTAAAGGGGCGCCTGCGGCTTCCGGCTTACTCCAATCTGGACATACATGAGGAACCAAACCACGGCCTCAGATTGAGTGGAAGTAGATTTTCATCACCAAATTTGATGAAAAGTATGATCTAGCCTGCAATGCATAACTCACTATAGACGTAAGTGCTTTAGAACGTCAGATATACCGGCACAAGCCAGCCACATGCCTCCCGGCAATTGTCGTCAGAGCATGTCGGAGCTTCGGAACGCGGCTATGCTGGCTGTTGACCCCGCGCATGCCGGGTAGCCGACAGTTCTGCCTATTGTGATGAAGCCTAATCGAAACATTGTAGGTGTCATGAGGTTTATTTCAGGAAGTCTGAATGGAAGGTATTGATCCTTTCAGCACATGAGTGAACGCACAGGTGCAGTGATGTCAAGCTGAAGTGCTGACAAAGACAAAGTAGTTTCAATCAACCAAGTCTTCGATGTTTACTACACTATGAATATCAATATTTCGCACTTTATTTTTGAATGCTGCTGAATTCTTGGTCGCTAACAACGAGAAGGGCACTTTGGTCAGAAGTCTCTGAACACACCAGGCGAAAAAATTATTCACCAGGTTTCGCTGGGCTTTACCGAATCTAGGCAATCATTCATTAAGACTGAACCTACAGGAATCTTATAGGATCTTATAGGTCTATCTTATCTCATCTTATAGGAAGGGAAGACCAAAAAATTGGCCGGCTTCAAACTAACTTCTGTATGTAAGATTTTGAACGCTAAGAGTAAATCAGCCCGAACTCTTCTGTAAAATAAGGTCTTCAATCCAAGACGTTCTAATAGGGCTCTATACGGTAGGAAGGGTGCAGGATAATTCGGGGCGGGAATTGGTCGATAAACTAGGATTCTTGTGAAAGTCGTTCGTACTTTTACAAGTTTAATTATATCTTTTCTCAAGTGCGGATTCCAGAGCGAGTTACAGTATTCTACGATCGGCATTATGTATGCTTCACACAACCGAAGAAATACCATAGGGTCGAGCGTATGAATGTTTCTAAAAATGCAGTAAATTGATCTCATGGTATTGGTTGTTATCAAGTGTGAGCAGTGAACTTAAGAGATTAGTCAACAAGCACTCCCAATTCGCGAGCATTTGATTTCTTATTAATTTACGGGTAAGAGGCAGTAATTTGCTCGGCATGTTACCCTCGTAGTCTCGAAAAGCAGCTTTTGGAAATGTTGAGTTTGATATGTCACAGCCTATTGGCCTATTCTAGCCTTTTCAATACGGGGTTGTGGAGTACTGCTTGGAATTCTTCTCCTTCATAAGGCAAGGAGGATGCATAGCTTTCTATATCGTCAGCGTAGGCAGATGCTTTGATTCGTGGGTCAGTTTGTAGAATCTGGAGAAGTTCACTTGTGTAGAGGATAGATACTATGGGGAGAGAACACTCCCTTGAGGGACACCGGAGGTGCAGGGTTTGAATTCCGACATATGTTCATGGATTCTCACAGAAAAGGATCTATCATATTTGTGAGGTAAGACGTGAATCACTTCGAAAATTGACCACATATACCTACACTCTCTAATTTGGAAATGAGACGAGAATGGTCTACCGTCGAATGCCTTGCTGACAAGAGAAGGATACTAGGTCAGTATGGCATTTCGTAGCGGGGTGTATATTGCCTAACTCATCTCGCGACGCTGATTCCAAAATTGTTTTTATCTGCTCCTAAATTTGTTTCTATGAGGAGTTATGCCCGTTTTTCCATGTCAGGGACGCTCACGTAGGGCGCAGAAGGTCGATATGCCAGGTGAGCCGTTGCACAATGGTGAGTTTCTCACTCTTCAGGATCAGTATGGCGACTTCATCAGTTGATCCTAAAGAGCGAGAAATGTACCATTGCGCCAAGACGCACCTGGCACAACGACTTTGTGCGCCTCACGTGAGCGTTTCTGATATGGAAAAACGGGTATAACTCCTCAAAGAGACAAATTTAGGAGCAGGTGAAAAAAGATTTGAAATCAGCGTAGCGAGATGCGTTAGGCAATAAACATCTCGCTACGAAAGGCCATACTGACCTAGTATCCTTCCCTTGTGAAGTCAAAATACAGAGTGGTCCAAAAATACGGAGACGTGTCAAACGATTCATATTCAACGTTAGAAAGCAAGTTAGCAGTTCAGTTTCCAATGCAATATTTTTCCCTCAGATTTGAACAAAATCTACTATCACATCTTACGAATTCTTCTATCACCGGCGATAAAAGACGTGAAGAATTCGAACCAGTCACTTGCTGTGGAGCGGAAGTGCCCTTCTCCCATATAATTTTTTTCATTAATGTTTCCACGCTCATTTGACCATAACGTGGGCTGGCCGTTTTCCTCTCCCGTCAGCCTACTTACTACCAGCTGTCGGTTTAACGCGGTATCAATCTAGTTCGACTTCACTGTGAGTACCATAGTGACGCAGTACGAAGAAACCAAGAAGAATAGCCACTTGAGCAGGTCAAATTTTTCCAATTAGCAGTATCCGCAAGTCTTGGGAGTTCACCCAACAATGTCTGAACCCCAGGTCTCCGCAGCTATTGTGCAGGCCCGGAAACAGGATCACGTGCCAGCCCGGTTGGGTGCGTTTGAGCGAGATGTCGATCTGCTCCTGAAGGATGATGCATTCCCAAGATTTGCGGACTCATCTCGCCTGGTCTTCACACTGGGTCAGAGCGAGCTGCTCGACGCAGTAATCTTAAACCGATCTTCAGTACTCCGCAATTAAGTCATGATTCTTGATGCTCATCCACTCAACGTAATTCCGATACGATTACTCATGATGATGTAACTGGTCGTGTGACATTTCCTGTAATATCTTCTCCGCCTGTTCAACCTTCAAACTAAATATTAGGTTGATTCATAAGTTCTGTCCCCATTGGCAACTTCTGTTTCAAAATTAAATAACTTTGAAACAATGTGGTATCGACCACTGATATATTGGCCATTTATGTAAACAAACCTGCTCTATCTATGAGACCGCTCACCGATTCCGCTGCTATTAAAAGAGGTCCGTAGTGGCTGGAAAACCTCTGATACCTCGGATCCCATGTGGTTACATTTAGTGAAGTTTTTTACCAAGCAGGTTGTTTTTGGTTACATAACCAGGTGGTAGGCTGATAGGACTTGATCGGGGATGTCGGATGGATAGTACATGACTTTCCAGCCAGGTATCTTTAGAAGACTAGACCTAAAGTTCTCAGGATTAGGTGGGGCATCGTCCTTCGTGAAGAAGATTTTGGTCTTCAAATACAATTCCTAGCCAAGTTTTTCCATATCAAAGGCTGAGTTTTAAGCACAAGTTGTACCCATCACAGTACCTTTATTTATTGTAGGCTCCAGCACTCAACTCCTCAAACTTTGCGCAATACACATAGGAGAATTTCATTTTTGTGTTGCTTGGGTTTTCGAGGTCAACGCTGCTGTTCCTGTGCGAACCCTACACCGACCACGCTCAGCAGCAGCTCACACCTCCAAGGACTTGTATTCAGTCAATGGATTACTTGACTCAAGAGAACTTCGAGTTTGCCCAGAAGTTCAAAGACGAACTTGACCCTCCCACCCTTGTTCACTGGCCGAAATCATGTGGAACATTACGACCCAGCAGATCTGAGGAATCAATTCACTACAGTTCACTTGTTGGGGGTGATTGAAAGCACAATAAAGCACACGTCAATTGGCATGTGGTTTTCCGGACGTTTCCTTTCACTGTGCTTTCGGAGCATCCAAATGCAAATCAAATGGGGCTTTCAAACACGGTATATATCGAAGCATATTATCTTCGCAAGAGTACCTATCGAAGCATGATGTCACTGCTTCAAGAATGAGAACATATCTACATTCCCAATGCATATACTTTCATGAGCTTCAGTTTCTTTTACGTTGGTAAAACACCAAAATGGTGCGCACTGCTGCAGATGAGTTTCTATCGGTGCAGGTTCCTTGCCCATCGTTGCAGGATTGAAGACAGATGGCCCCTCATTCAGTAGCGCCTACATAGTCCTTCCTCGCAATCCAGATTAGGTCAACAATAGATCTTCCAATAGCAAGTGACAATGTGATAAGCACATAGGGACAGAACTTATGAATCAACCTAATACAATTCTCCTGGACTCAGATAAAAAATTAATAATGCATGATGACGAACATACGATCCGTGATTAAAAACTCCAGTCATCTCCCATTTTTGATGAAGCTATACAAATTTGATTTAATAATGCTGACCGAAACATAGCTAAACAACAGTGTTCAAATGTCGTGTCTTCTTGGTGAATGGTTCCCTCTGTACGAGATTATCAGGTCTGACAGGCTCCATAAAAGGGGAGGAGCAGTTATGATTAGCATGAAAGAAAGGCAGTTAGTTGAAGATGTTGAATTTTTGAATAGTGTGGGACAGCGTACCTTGCTTGGTGAGTATAAAATAGTATGTTGTGACAAATTCACACATCCAATTCAAAGTGCTATTAGATTCATCTGAGAGAAGCCAAGACGTCTCTGGTTGCGAAAGCCAAGAATCCTATCGTTGGGGAGATAGGAAAGAACTGTAGCGCCCCACGAATCCTATACCCTATCCTACATTCTTTTTGTGCTGTCGTTATTGTGCTCTTTTTCCAGAGGCGGATATTCTTATGGGCATAACTTCTTCTCTCAAGTTTCAGATGCGATCAGAAACTTGCTTTCCAAAAGCTTGTCCACAAGTAGTTTATGGGGTCCTGAGTATGTTACTGAAAATTCCTCTACCTTTTAATTACACCAGCCCGATAGTCCGGATAACGCCGGACCCTCAGGCTTCTTTTCGTGATCGCTTCGCTTACGTTTCCTCTGTATGACATCTTCCCTACAACACATGGACATTTCCATATTTATCAGAACTTCCGTTTTTCGCAACTTTGTTCTTTCTAGCTCCGATGTACCCTTTTCACATCTGTGCAACAGTAGAGTGTCTTGCAACCTTACATGGGATTGGTGGACCCGTCTCCAAGTATTTCCACACTTTTTTTGACAGCGAAAGAATTCCATGTTGTAAAAAGGGTTTTTCATTAGCATACTGATTCGAGTCTTTGTAGTGGTGCGGGTTGAACTAAAACTGATGTGAAGAAGCTATGGATAACACGAAAGCAAGGCAGTTTGTTGAAGATAATGAATTCTTAAAAAGTAGGGAACAACTTACGTTGCCTGGTGAGTATAAAATAGCACAAATGTTCTCACAGATTCACACATCCTGTTGTATATGTTATTAGATTCATCTGAGAGAAGCCAAGACGTTTGTCGTTGTGAAAGCCAAAAATCCTTTCGTTGGGAGTTAGGAAAGAGCTGTAGCACCCACGAACCACATATTCTATCTTACGTTCTTTTTGTGCTGTCCGTTATTGCGCTATTTTTTTAGAGACCGATTTGTTGATGGTGATAATGCACACACTGTTTATATCTTTGAAAAAATAAAGAATGCGATCTGTACACTCGTTCATGTTTTATAGTCAAGGCAACGATGTGTGAAAACAGTTTGTCGACAAGCTTTTGGACGGACAAGTTGTCGACAAGGAAGTGTAAAACCAAGTTGTCGACAAGCTTTTGGACGGACAAGTTGTCGACAAGGAAGTGTAAATCCAAGTTGTCGACAAGCTTTCGAGAAAGCAAGTTTCAGATGCGATCAGAAACTTGCTTTCTAAAAGCTTGTCGACAAGTTGTTTTTGGGGTTCGGAGTCTTGAGATTAAATTTAATTAAATTTGATCATCAATGGGAGAATGAAGCAAGTTTTTCGTTCCATCATTTCTTGTAATCCGCTCTGATTGAAACTCCAGATAAATTCGATAAGAGCTTCTCTTGCGCTTCAAGCTTTGCTGAAATGAGCTGTGAAATGCCTTGAAAATCTCGTGGATTTCGCGGAAAAAATTGCCACAATGACCCTCTTTTCTCAAAAATCTATTTCGACGCCAACAGCTCCAAGACGAAACCCTCCTGGGCTAGGATTCATGAACGCAAAACCAAGCGAAACCAGGTTAGCAAACCAACCTTCTGCGCGGCCTATGGGGTAACCAATCACGCTAGCCTTCGCTGGTTTGCATGGTTAACAATGCATGACTTCCAACCCTGGAAAACCTGGCTTTGTCTGAAAGGAACTTTGAACTCTTTTCTATTCAGCGGAGAAATGGATGGAAGGAAGCATGGACTGGCAGAACCATGCCCACGGGGTTACCTTACACGCTGGGCTGGCATACATCACTAAACCCATGGGTTTTCTCATACCCATGGGTACGGCCATCCATGGGTAAGAGATGGGTAAACGTGAAACTGTGATGCATGAAGCAATACCTATCATAGGTAACGCTACCTATGGGTGACGCCTGATAAGTGCCCAATGTGTAATCACGACTATCGCGAGAAGCGGACGTCTACTTTGAAAAAAAAACGCCGCAATTATGAATTTCAGACATACAGTGTGAACATTTCAGGGTGGCTGACAAGCGCACCGCATACTATGACGCGTGGTGTACTGCTGGCAGTGCTCCAGCAGACAACCAGCTGAATATCAATCGCCAGCTCGCGTCATGGCGGGCGGTGCGCCCGCACGCCACCTCGAAATCTACAAACCATACGAGCGTTTTTTATAGTCCATTTCAAAAACGATAATAGTTGAGTATTTTCATCTATGGTGTGCATTTCTCGTCCGCCTCTCCGAATACGGCTTTATTTCTAGCGTTCTCCCCTTCTCTAATATCTGCACAACCATGCTTCCCGGTGAAACACTGTACCGTTATGTTCCTATCGACGTAAGCGCTTGTTTCGAAGTCATCGTCATCTTCTCCGAACGGGTTGAAAGTCGGCCTTCAATGCGGTTTAAATGGAGTATACGCTTCATTGTGCGGTTTGCATCAAATGAAGCTGGCTATTGCATCTCACCTTGCTGTAGAGTGTTTCACCTGGCGACATAATCGTGAAGATGTTAGAGTAAGAGGGAACACGACATACAGTGCCGGCCGAAATTATATGGCCTTTTCAACTTTTCTCCATGACTTTTGTTCACGTAAATCTTAACTTAACGTGAAGCATTGAAGTTCAAAATTTATGATAGTTGTAGAGACTCAAATTTCATTGAAGTTAGAAATTTGTACTTTAAGGCTTTACATTGAGCCGAGCTTTGCGTTAACAGAGGTTATGGAGGAAAGTTGAAAAGGCTATATAATTTTGGCCGGCACTGTATGACCACGTATTCGGAGAGGCAGGCGAAAAATACAGATAGCACATAAACTCAAGTATCGCTGTTTCTGAAATGGACTGCAGACCGCGAGGACAGTGAACATTTGGCTGAACCGAGTCAAATCGAGTGGAGTTTCAAATCAATCGACTTTCGAGTTACTGGGAATATTGACTCTCCGAAAAGGCTCAAAATTGGAGTTAACCCTAGAACTCCCGCTCACTATCCTCCATAGAAGTGCCTGAAATTAGTCCTTACTTCATACATACATGGGCACACAAACATTCCAATAACATCACGAGAACCATAGCAAAATACTGGCCAAGCACAAGAGAAAGCCGGAAAATGCAACTAATAATTGTGGTTTTGGCAATGAACAGAGGATTCCATGCTCCAACTCAAATACCTGCCGTCAATAAGGGCACAAATCATCCACGGAGCGCTGGAAGATGGAGTTAGTTCAGCATGGGTAGAGTTTACCACACGCTCAGCGTCTGCTAGGCTATACCCATCTCTTTACCCATCTGCTCGTGGGTGAGCATTTTGATGAGTCGTAGGTTACGGCTAAAATTGAGGGCGTTGGGTACCATACCCATGAGTAATCTCAATAATGCATGCCAGCCCTGAACACGAATATGACGCCCTTTTGTGGCAACGATGTCGATTTATTGATTTTATCGACTTTATTCAACTTTCTCTCGGGGACGGGCACGGGCTTCACTATCGTGGTTTTCCAATGTGCTGAGCACGAATATGACAACCATAGATTGAGAAAATAGATTCGTTGATTCTATCGATTTTTTCCACATTCGCTCGGGGATGGGCAAGCACGTGTCTGCTGGGGTTCTGCAATGTGTTGAGCGCGAATATGACAACTTGCACGATATTATCGATTAAATGGTTTTATTGACATTTTCGCTTTCAAGCGGGTGAAAAAAAGGCTACCAAGATTATTCGACATGGTGATCACCGAAATGATGAGTGCTTCGAATGGTTGTATTTGTATCCTAATTATCGGCATGAGCGCGGAAAACCCGGGGTAGTAGAAGTCCTGAGCGCAGCCCAGGTATAACGTACAGTGTGTTATAAAGATTGCAGCTGTTGCCAAAAATTGCTCATTGTGAGATACATCGTGTAACTTGAAGAACTTAGAATATTTACTCTTTATTCTGTGCCCAGAAAGCCGGTTGCCGTATAGAAGTACTCTTCGAAGTTGAAATACTGTATTGATAGCAAAGCTCAGTCGTTTTCGGCTGATCACTTGATGTCTACAGGCAGAACGATTGACTGAAATCATGCTCAAAACTGAGTTCCATGCCAAATTTGCGCTGTGCTCCTGCCAGCTTACCTGCACATTTTGTTCTGTAGCCACGGCACCAGGCTGGCACGACTAGGTGCAGAAATGGCGCAAGACGAGCCACCAACGAACGAAGCCAGCGAGCTCATGCTTGCTCCGGAAGTCCACTGCACTGCGAGCGCTTTGACACCGTAGCTTTGCGAGAGCTGCTTCATGTACTGGATCGGATCGGTGTCCCAGCTGGACGATATGTGGATGCATTGATAGCCTGCGTTGCAACCGAAGTTCGAAAATACCTGGTTGTCCCTGTGACGTAAACGACCAGTTTGTTTCTGGTGCTATAGTTCTTCGACAGAAATGCGTTGCTGATCGCTTGCAGGGAGCTGTAAAAACTCATTTGGCTGAACAGTCGCATGTAATCGCCACAAAGTGCTGAGAAACCAACAGCTTCAGTGTTTGCCCCTGCGACCCGTCCTGTGAAAGTGTCTTGAGAGTGCTGATCAGAGTTTGTCTGAAAATGGGAAGTAGAAATGTGGGGAGAACCACGAGCCATTTACGGCATATTCAGTGGTTTTCTTTACCTGTCTTGCCCAGAATGGAAGTTTGTCCCGTAAAGTTCCGAATCGATTGCAGTTGCGACCAAAGCGAACTGTGTTCTGCCGTCCCCGATCGAGAATGGGCTCACGAAGTCGATGAGTACTTGTTTCAGCTGGAACTTTCTAGATTGTACTCAGTTCGGGAGGTTACTTCTTATACTAACTGGTTTCACATGGAATTTGTATACAGTGCGTTTCATAATTATGGGACACCCCCGAATTTCTCACTCCCGGGTTTTCCTCTTGCCATGGAATTTTCCCTCTAGTACCATTGTGATCAGCACCTAAAACAACCTTGGTACCCAATTTTTGAGCTCACTGGAACAACTCTTGTTTTTTAAAACTTTATTTTTCTCTTTCCGCACTTCGCGGTCATGACACACCTTCAGATTCTAACAAGTTTATTTGCCGCATAATCGAATTCACGGAATATCGATAATTTATGGAGCATCTATGGATCACTAGAGGGAATCTGCAGATATGTGCGTTGATAGATATCGAACATGCAAAACTGCCCATGTCAATTTCTCACCCGCTCATTGCTGACGGTAGTGCACTCAAAGATGGCCAAGAAGCACCCAGCGTAGTCCTACTCTAGAAATCTAGTTAGCACTAGTCACAAGATGCTCCGTTGGCTTTGCTAGATGACGGTCCAAGTAGACAACACTCGCCCGACATCGAGGTTTTCCCACATTTTCTTACTAAAAAACATAATCGGTAGCTCAAAATTATGGAAAATGCTCTCTGTTATTCTCTGATATCTGGCGCTATCTTAGCACGTCCCATTCCTTTACTGGCTAAGTTTGCTTTGGTCGGAAAGTGAACCCAAAAACGCGACAGCAACCTCGAAAAAATACCTTTTCCTGAGTCTTGACTGTCTTCCGTTATCAACGACTGTTCCGTTTACCATAAATAGGAAGTCTACTATACAGCCACCTCATTCATGACCAATCACAGTGCTTGGAACAGGATTTGGTCACTTTATCAACTGTGACATTCTGTTCCCTACATGTCATCAGTTACTGTCCATTTCGCAAAGAGGCGACACTTGAGCAAGCAGAAGACGGTGTCTGGTCTGGCAGCGTTGGACCTCAGAAAGCTCCTATGAGTAATATCCCTCATTTTGAACCACCCATCCGCAGGTTTTAGTGAAGAGATATGAGAAAACCTCGATGTCGGGCGAGTGCAGCCTACTTGGATCACCAGTCAACGGAGCAGCCCGTGACTAGTGCTAACTGTATTTCTATAGTAGAACTACAGTGAGACTTTGTTAGCCAGTTTTGAGTGCATCTCCGTCAGTAATGAGCGGCTGAGAGATTGAGATAGTCAAAAATTACGAAATTCTGTGAATTCGATTGTGCGGCAAATAAACTTATTAGAATCTGAAGATGTGTCATGACCGCGTAGTGGGCGGAAAAAGAAAAATAAAGATTAAAAAAACCTGAGTTGCTGCCGTGAGCTCAAAAATTGGGCACCAAGGTTATTTTTTTTATTTTAGGTGCTGACCAGAATGGTACTAAAGGGAAAATTCCGTGGTCAGAGGAAAATCCGGGAGTGGGAAATTCGGGGG